>BLKR01005482.1:0-79702 GCA_011170035.1 Teleogryllus occipitalis
TAAAAAAAAAAAAATAATTTAAGGAAAACATTACTTAAGGATTAATGCTATATAATTTTAAAAGTATAGTACACACATTTCTGCACGTTTCTGTGAAGATATTTTGAGTCTGAGGTATGTCAAGGATATATAAAGTTTATTCATATTTTCTGAATTTGAGGTTCATTCCTCTGAGAAACTCATTCTTCTATGGACGTCGTAATGTTTAAAGAACTTGCTAAACAATAACTACTGCGGATGCACAGTTATTTTCTATATTAACAGGTACTAAAATAAGATTGTAATGTGTTTATGGGAAACCTTATTGGAAGTCAACTGTCGAGAAACTTTCCTCTAGCTATTACGCATGGCGATAGGTTTGATGTGTTTTATAAAGATCGGAAAAATGTTGAAATAAAAACTATCACTTATGGTTAGGAAACATTCTAATATTAAAATCCCTAAATGATAAAACGGGAACTCATCTAAACAAAGAGAGCGGAATAAAACCACGCTGGCAAATATCGTTGACCTCCTCCATTGATATGCGACTGATTAGTTTCGCAAACTCTCTCTTTTGGTCTTCATCTGTTATTCAGGACGATTTGTGGCGCATTGGTAAGACCGATTGCTTTCCACAGCTGGGTCCGCGGCTCGATTCCCGTCCGATCCCAGTGGGATTTATGGTGGATTACGCGGGTTAGTGGCCGGTTTCCTGGCCATTCTGCCCATGCCTGTAATTCTCGTATCTGTATCTTCAAGCTTATTGCTCACAAAATCATCATTGTTGCTTCTCAACACAAACTACCTAAAAATGAGACCAGCGACGTCCAAGTTTAGATTTCTTAATTCCCAGCCGTTGTCTTTGTACCGTAAGTAGTATTTTTTTATTTAACCAGATCAGTGGGATATCCACTTTACAGGGGAGTGTTAACGTTTATTTATATAATATAATACAATGGATGGATGCACTATAGTGACCCAAATGCATGAGGAACTGCAAATTAGCGCAGTACACCCTTGTTTATGACCGAGGACATCCACACCGCGTACCTCTATAACGATTGTTGGTAATTTGTAGAGGTGAGAATTATTTATCTAAGTTAAGAGGGGGAAAACATGTCTTTTGGCAGACGGGATTTAATTATTGTACGAACAACGCTGTTTTTTCCGGAGGTTAAAGTGGCTGGTGCAAGGGATAGTTTGGAGGTTAGAAAATAATGTGGTGGATAGTAGGGAAATGTAATTTGTTCTATGCCCAGTTCTCTAAGAAGTTGTCTGTTAGTTATGTGCCAAGAGGCATTGGTGACTGCGCGTAGCATTTTATGCGGTTTTATGCATTCTGTGCTTTTATGCGGCAATAGGAGCAGGGTTCGGCATTTTGAAATGTCTGCGCCGGAGACATTATCGTACGGGTTTGCCTACGTTATTTCTCAGTACATATTCACGGAAAGAAAAAAGCCGACAAAGATTTGTGATTGCCAACCTACGGCAAGAGTTAGTGCTTGCGAACATGGGTTGTGAGATAAAATAAAAATGCGGTATATGCTCCTGGAAGCATTCTCAATATGCCGGGCGGCAGCCATGTTGATTCGTGTCTCGCCAGTATTTTGTTTACTTCGATGTACTCAGTTTTTCCATATGGCCATGACTTCTTGCAGTACGCTGGGGGCAAACTTTAATTGCGAATACCACAAAATGGCAATGGCCAACTAATAAACTGTGAACGTAAGTACTTGTTTCCATGCACGAGAGCTGAAAAATAAATTGTTATTCACACGCGCACGGTTATACGTTGTTCCAATCTTCTTTGTTGCTCGACGTGTGCGAGTGATGTGGTTTTGTAGCGACGAGCAGTAGGAGCGGCTTCTGCAATGGCGTAATTCCCCCTCGTTACCAAGTCAGAGTGAACAAATGAAGGGGGTAGTTCGCAATTGGCATTGCAATGAGGTGCGGGCGAGCGTGCGGTGTACACGAGGCAACAGTGGTGGAGAGCAACAATACAGTTGCCGAGCACAAAGGAGGAAGGGGGTGTAACGACAAATGCATTGTTAGTGGGTTGAAGTATTAAAAGACGCATTGTTGTTCACTAGAACAGGCCGATCATTCATTCATTAGTATTTTCCGCTGCGTCAGCTGCTAATTGCATGTTTTTTCCTCGAAAGATAGTAGTGATCATTCCCCTGTTGGATGGTTAGATCCAGCCCAGATCTATACGTCGGCTTGTGAGGTGTAGGTTGTGACAATAATTTTTCCCAACCAGGTATCTCCGTCTAGCGCGGCACCACCTCCTGCCGTGACAAACTAAGCTTCCGTCGAGTCTCGCGACCAATGTTTTAATGTAGTGCCCTAAGTATGTTCGTGTGTAAGGGCTGAGAATAGGACAAGGAAGAGAAGGAAAGGGCACGCGCGTTCCGTGGCTCGTATGTTAGGGCACTGCTCCTGCATTCCCCTGGTGTTGATCGGAGAAACCACGGAAACCTTCCTATCAGAGCAAACCGCAACTAGAGTTCTCCAGATAGCGGCTGATTTCGACCCTGCTATGTAGCTAGTGTCGAAAATCCTGTCATCATCGAGATTGGAACCCTAGGACCTTCCGGGCAGAGGCACTGCAGTTAAATCAGTTGATACCCTGAGCCACCTCATCTGGTGGGCAGATGGTTGTAGTGAAAGGGATTGCACAGAATGTTTGTTTCTTTGAAATCTGATTGCGAGTTGAAGTGATTGATGAACTTGCACACGCATCATTTTAAGTCGTCATCAACCCTCGTATTCGTTGGTAAATAATTTGTAATATATCAATACGTGTTGTGTAAAATTTCGTATCTTTCTTCATTTGTTGACTTTAGTACTTTTATTTGTTTTGGATAATTTTCAGTAAGTTGTGAATAGTTAATTTTTTGTTCTAATGATTCTAATTGTAATAAGGCTTGGGTTTACATTTCACTTTCACTACAGTGTAAAATATGCTCTTTGTGCCTCATTTCTACGAAGTTAATCGTTACAAAGATATTTCGATAGCATTCACATTGTTTTTAAAATAAAGTACGCCATTGTTGATAATGAATTATAAACATATTGGAATTGGAACAATAATGTTATTTCTAGAAATGTTTCTTTCTATAGTATTCTAATCCAGGCCTCCACTCTTTCGAGATCAGAATAACATCTTGTGAAATAAAATGCTATTAATTGGAACATGTCGCGTTAAAAATGCGTCATTGCTTAATCGGTGAAGGCTCTCTTCGCAATTAACTGAATAGCACCGAATCGTGTTCATGCAGTGTGTAGGGAGAAAAGAAAATGGAGGGAAATCTCTTATTGGAAGCAATAATTGGATTCAGACGTGCCGCTCGCCGCTGGTCAGAAGTGCATTCGTTGCATTATCGAAACAATCTGTGTCGTTGGAAAATACTTTGACCGAATTCAGATTGCTTACGACAGTTTTCGGAACTGTGTTGGGAGATGGGAGCGAGATAGCAATATAAGACAGAATTTCATTTTAATGATTATGCTGTCGAGTTTGGTAATATTATACATGGTGAAAATTTTGTATACGTTTTCATATGTAGGTTTTTACTTTTTTTATGAAGAGGAGATGATTCTAATTAAGAGTGTAAATGACGATAGTGGTTTAATGTGTGTGAGTTCAAAGATGGGGCAGGTCCTATTTATTAAACTGAAACCATTAGAAAACGTTTCAATAGTGTGATATACCAAAATGACGAACCATTTTCATTATGAAATTTAATTTTATATGACATAGAATATAGGGATGTCGATAGACGATCGCGAGGGGTCGCTATGTGACAAATAAACAACCAGCGTTAGGATCATTTTCGTTAGGTTGAAATAGCAAAGCAGAGGCCGAATAAGCATTGTTATGATACACAAAAGAAAACGATATATAATTCGGATGCTTCCGAGTTTTTTTAGAACAACATTCATACGCTTGAGCAACGCGGTGAGCAACGGGTCGGCTCTTGATATATTTAGTAGACCGAGGAAAGACTAGTTGACAGTTGTTTAAATTAACTATCGTTTTTTTATTAGGATAGAGCGTTCATGTAAGAAGTAAAATTTGTGTCTAGGCGTCCACCCAAGACGCAAGTGAGGGAAGTCACGGATTATAATAGTATCGCCGGGAGAATTTGGAATCAGATCACGTACATTAGGCGAGGACTTTATCGAGAAGAAAGATTCAGCAGCATCGAGGGAGAAGGTTCTACGAGGCGCCATCGAACGAAGTGGAGAGCGCGCGAAGACCCACGAATGAATAACAAGGTTTATAACTATTTTAATACAGAGAAAACTGGTCATAACTAAAGAATGATTCATTTTGATTATCATTATAATAAATTCTAATTTTTTAAGTTGAAATAAAGCTGATTATCATTGTTCGTTACGTGCAATCCAGCATTTTAATAAGATTTTCAGATTCCTCGCTACTCCGTGTGGATGGCAGATTGAATAATTGGTTGCAGAGTAAGTATCAGCAATTATGAAGTTCGAACCCCAATTTGCTGAGCTAGCCCAACATCATTTTTGAATGAGAGATATTTAAATTACGTAGGAATCATTAGGTTTCTAGTGTAACGTTTTCCTGGCGCGCAAATCACATTTATCAGTAATAATTAAGTTTCCAAATATCGCTCTAAGTGGGGCTTGTTTTTAAATAGAGAGATGGGGCTTGTTTCAAATTGGCATCAGTCAACGTCGGGAATGTTTCAGTACACACCTTCCGAGACTTCCTGGGACAAATGTTCTCCACTCACGGGACTAGAGACCATAGCAGTTAACGCGGACGGAAACACGAAATAATCATTACCCTATCCAAGAGAAAATCCAAACTTCAAGTTAATGTAAAAGCTATCGGTTTAGAGTTTTTCAAGAAAAACATCACCTCTTTAGCGTGGACACCATTGGTCCTGTGCGATTACAAGATTTAGATTTCACTGAAGCCAGCACACGCGAACACTGATTTAAAAAGTTGTACTTCCAGGTCACGAGTTGGAAGGACATTGCCATCCAATTGGGAGCTCTGATATCAAAAATTTTGGAGGTAATGAAGCTCCCGATTGGAAGACTGTCCTCTTCTTCCAGCCCGTGATCGTGAAGTGCCAAGCTGTTTAAATCGGAGTGTAGGGGAGTGGTGAATGGGTGATCCCCTGCCTCCAAGCCGAGCCCCGTGCAGCCCTGTGTGTCAATCGGCTGAGCGGCGACCATAGAGAGGCCTCGAGGTTCCGAGAGCCGCGTGCTGTCGATTGCAGCCGCCCCGAGAGGCCCTCGACGGCGAGGGAGAGCACGCGAGGGCGGCGTCACCTGCGTCCGTTGGGCGCCAATGCGACACTTCCGGTGAGATAACTAGGCGAGCGATTTTTTGGTGAATGCCCATTTTGTTGTTTGCGCCGAGAAAAACGCTTGTAAGCAGCCAACTCATTTCTGTATGCTGCATGCAGGCAACTAATAAAAACGGTTCAAACAACTATTGAGTTCGCTCTAGCTTCGTGGGCGTTTAATACATAACTACACTTGATTCATTTAATCGGGAGTTGCTAAAATATAATATTTTCCTGTCTTTATCAAACACTTTCGTTACCATTCTTCTAACGTATTTTTTTAAAATTGTTTTTTGGAGTGTGGAGTCCAAACATTGACACACAGCTATTTACATCCACTTTCACTGACATTAAAAAATATAGAAAGTCAATTTAGCGTGCTTAAAATCCTTATTTCAACATTTAACCCTAAATATGTCTGTTCTTTCGTCAATAATATTATTTGTAGACTTTTTATTATCTTTCTCATTTACAAACTTGTTTTATGAGAACAAACCTTAACATCAATGATAATCTCTACTGTATATTAAATTCTTATTCCGATCAAAAGAAAATTATAGAACTCCTCACCAAATTTAATATGCTAAATAGTATTTAGCTAAAGACTATACATTGCCCGCCCTATGTATAACATCTAGATTTAGGATTTCTGTATGTGTATTCCATGAAAATGTGTAACTAGTATGTGAATTTGTAAATACTGTATTTTTGTAACTGTGGTCGCCAATGACCTAGCTGTTTATAAGGCGACCTTAAATAAATAATTTAAAAAA
Source organism: Teleogryllus occipitalis (assembly GCA_011170035.1). Lineage (NCBI taxonomy): Eukaryota > Metazoa > Arthropoda > Insecta > Orthoptera > Gryllidae > Teleogryllus > Teleogryllus occipitalis. The sequence goes on from BLKR01005482.1 coordinate 6,092, forward strand.
ACAACTTGTTTTGTAGTGGAATCATCTGAAGTAAAGACAATTACGTTATTTAACTCCAAACATAATTCTAAACATTTTGTTTGCTTCTTGTTGCTAGAGTGTGTTTAAATTTGCAATCCAGCTTTCTTAGCTAGAATTACTTAGAAAAGTTCTTGATTTTGTCAGTAAGGTTAATCTCGATCTGACTCGCCTCAAAATTCTATTGACCATTGTACGCATTTATATATTTTTGACTTCTTTTTATGTGAGTTCTATGTCAAGCATTTAAATTCTAGTACGTCGAAAATTAAAGCAATAAAATTCCTCTTATTCGGTACTCGATAAACTAAACCGAATGTTTTTTAACACACTGACAAGAATTTGTTTCCCTCAACAATACTTTTGACAGTAAAATTAATTTCCTTCAATTTGAGCAGTATGTAGTAATTGCCTGAACCTGATCTCTTGTGAATTGTATCTGACTGAAATGTGTTATGATAGAACCTACACTGGCCTTCGCTATATAGTTTTTTTGTGATAAAAATACCCACTTACAATAAAAAATAGTGCGAAGAAAAGCACCGATAAAATTACTTGTGAAAATAAATTTTTTTAGAATATCATTTATCCCAATTTATTAATATTAATACTGTAACTAGTAACTTACTTGTTACAGAGAAACTAGTTACTAATAACTTACTTGTTACAGAGAAACTAGTTACTAATAACTTACTTGTTACAGAGAAACTAGTTACTAATAACTCGCTTGTTAGGTTTGGTTGGGTGAATAATAACAAATTCAACCAATTTTATCACACTTTCTTTTGTATTGTTTTTTCGTAATTAATGTTAATTGTAATTGTCTTTTTAACCATCATACTTAATTAGCGGACACATGGTTGAAAAGTCTCCTACTGTTTGTCAATGAAGAACTTCTACATCATTCTGGTTGAACCTGAATCAATTCAAATTTTAAGATTATGAATTTCTTTTAAGTTGCGAACAATTTGCTTTATTACGATGTCAGACAAATGTAGATAAATACTCAATACGACTACCTATTTACGTTCATATTTACGGTTTCGATCTTGTTTTGGTCAGTTCAGTCAGGTGAGCTATCGGTGAGTAGCACGTAGAAATTATTAAAATTCATTCCACAAACGTTGGTTATCCCCCGGCTCACGATAACTAAATTGTTTTCGCTTAACAATCCTGAAGCATGGGACCCCTAATATATCGTAAAGATATTGTTTGCAATATTTTTGGTTTTGGAGAAATTTAACTCTCTTTGATATTTTAATTTTGTGATTTCATCTGTAAAGGATAAATCATAAAAAGAGGAATTCAATGAAATTTAATTTGCTGATATTTTAAAATGTTATATAAAAATAGTTTATTTTGACGTAGATATTGTTTGTCGCCGCGTATTGAAAATTTCTTGCAGCAGTAACAGGTCTTTGATGCGTTTGTGGCAGGTGGCCTTGTCTGGGTGTTCGCGGTTGAGACCGTCCACTGGAAGGGGTGACGAAGAGGGATATCTGGGAGGGAAACGTTGCATTTCCCTCCGCGATAGTGGCATAATGAGACATTGTAGTCGTAAAAACTCTAAATCTATCAAAATATTGTTATGTAACGTAGGATAAAGTGCATATGAATTCTTGTCTTCACGATCGTTATCAGGGGGTAAAGAAGTCTATCCATTAAAAAAAATCATAGTTGCATCAATATCTATTAAAGGTTAGAATGTTTAAAATCATGCAAAGTGCATTTTATTATTATTATTGTTATTATTATTATAGTTATTATTATTGTTGTTATTATTATTTTTGTTATTATTGTTATTATTATTGTTGTTATTATTGTTGTTATTATTATTATTGTTATTATTATTATTATTATTTTTGTTGTTATTGTTGTTATTATTGTTATTATTATTATTATCATCATCGTCGCGTACGTTCATTTCAATGCCTACAACGGTTCAGGAGAATTTCAAAGGGAATATCTTATGTGAGCCATCCTGTATAACACGCAGTACGCAACACGGTTAAAACCCTGGAAGAGGAGATAAGTCCTCGTAAAAATAGCCTGGCAGTAAAAAATTGCTTTTCAAATTCCAACCACTATTCTTTAGTGACCATTTCCCTACTGAAATATAAAATTTCATGTTCCATATTTAATGTTTTTTCCATTACTGCTTCATGGCCGCTCATACCCATTCGGTTGCAACAAATTCTCTGCCGGCTTAATGCATCCATGTTACTAGCATTGAGATTTTTGTTGTTCATATGTTTTTAGGCTGGTGATTCTTGATCCATTATATTACTGATATAATTTTCCTTGACCAATTAAGCAAATGCTATGGTGGTCCTTTGATTTACGTCCGGGCAGTATTTGTAAAATCAGGTTGCGCATTTTTTAGTTTTCATTTTGTTAGAGGTGAGAGGAAGTGATTAGTAATGTGTACGAAATACCATGAATTCGAACCAGCAGCTCCTTTGCCGTTCTTAAGAGATTTTATTACTCATGAGCAAAGATTTTGATTTATACTCAGGATCTCGGCCACTTCTTTACTATTTAAAAAAATATTTTTACGATAAATACATAAATTATAATAATCATCACTGTAATTTTCAAATCGTAAATATGTCTTGGGGAAGTTTCAATAGACGTGTTCCCTTCACAACGATCTTCAAATAAGTTCTTAATCTCTTTATTGGTGTTGAAGCTGCAAATATAGCTTGGGTGTTTTGGGAGAGTATCTGTAGATGTTTCTTGTTGAAAACAAGACTTGTGCCGCCTTCTAATCATTTGATTGGGAAATTCTAAAACCTAATTATTTAAAAACAATTAGTTTACCTCAGAGGAAAAATTATTGAGTATTGAAGAAGTGGTCACTGTTACCTGTCTGGTCTGAAGGCAATCGCTTGCTCCTACTTTTTCGTAATTCGTGCGTGTTAAATGTCACGCAGAGGTCGCCCGCCAAAGCACTGTTCACAGAGTCTGCAATGTTGTAAACCTGACGCACTACCAACGTTAAGCTCTTAACTTTCAATTGCTTAGGTTTTTACACGTGCGAGGCGCGTCGCCACGAAAACTGTTCGGCTTCTAGATCCCCAAACAATGAGATTCCATTGCGTCTTAAGTAGATAGTCAGGATTCCGCGAAATCGCGATAATATGCAATGTTATCTTTCAGGTCGTCTGGCCCGTGGCGCATCTTTTAAAATCGTATTTCGATTGTTTCACGTAGGCATACTCGCGTAGTCACGTACAGTGATCAAAATACGATGCCTAATAATGCGCAAAAATGTACATTTCTTTTGAATTATAACACAGTAAAACCTAAGCCGGAATTGATCGGGACACAAAAAAAATTCCGGTTTAGGTAGGTTTCTATTTTATGCGAGGTTGTCCATTTTTGACACTTGTGATATTACACAGAATCGTAGGCTTTCACGGCCGGAGTCAATATAAGAGAAATTTTCCGGGCTTGTAGGCCGTGGTCGAGTTGGCATTGAAGAGCCAAACGTTTCATCCTGGCCAGTCGCTAGCCAGGCGACGACCCGGAGACTACCCCGACGACGCTGTCGCCACTGAAGATGTCCACCGCAGACGTGGACGAAACGTTTGGCTCTTCAATGCCAACTGGACCACGGCCTACCAGACCGGGAACTTTCTCTTATACTTGTGATATTGACGTTCCTGCCCTGAAAGTACTAAATTACATGATTTTATTATTATTATTATTATTATTATTATTATTATTATTATTATTATTATTATTATTATTATTATTATTATTATTATTATTATTATTATTATTATTATTCCCCTAAGGCCTACCTATAGCTTGAGAGAGAAGCGAAACCAAGGTCGAATTCTATGTTGTCAACTGAAGCCCTTCTTCTTCAATATTCGGTTGCCACGACTAAATCGCGTGTCACAAAGATAGAGAATTTAAAACAAGCTTGAAGATGCATTTATTTTATTAAGACTGTGTCGAGTCTCTCTACCATTTGCATTAAATTCTCTGGAATACGTTTTATTTCTACATCACGTGAAAAATCGTTCAGTTTAATACATAAAAAGCCGTTAAGTTTCTGCGTTAGAGAAGTTGTTTTATGCTGTGTAAAAAGCCATTTTAACTTTACGGACCGGAGAAAATATTCGGTTAGGGCAGGTTTCCGGCAAGTACAGAAGCCGGTTTAGACAGATTTTACTGTAGTACGTAAAACTTGCACCTGTTACAATAATAGCAATTTTGATGGAGAAAAACTTTTGTACAAAAAACAACCGAAATCGTTTCAATTAAAATTGTTTTTGAGCGGTTAAAATTGCCAAGTTAAACCAAAAGTGGAAAAACTAAAAAAAGGTAAACAGGATATTTTTTAAATCGCAATTCTTATTATTTGTTCAGTCATGTGAACGGTTTTTAATTCTCATTGTTGCTAAAACAAGGAACGATGATGAATAAGTTTTTCAGAAATTATCCGCATTCATTTCAGAAACGACGGCTAAGTTATTATGGAGTTGTTTTAATCTTTGTGATATTTTTGCGATTGTGTCAAGGAGATAGTGCAACCTCCAACTTGAATCCGTGCATGTAACACATGGCGGGTGCCCCTTGTGAGGTGACCATTCGCCATGAGATTGAATTCAATATCACACGCACATATGTTGGGCGGCGGGTAACGTGTTCGCTTTAAACTTGTTGCTCTAGCTGCAGAGATCTCGGGAATTTCATTCTACTATTTAATAGTAGGATAATGGATCACGGGATCGGTCAATTAATGAATTACATTAGTTTGCCAACGTTTCGGAATATTTAATTCCATCATCAGGGCTTACTAATACATATACTGGTCAAACATAATGTTTCTCCACAGCACAACTCCAATACAGAGTTGCTGAAGCACACACGTCCATAGCAGGTCTGACCATGGCCACGGCCCGAAAGAGTGACAATATAACAATACAATATGTATTAGTAAGCCCTGATGAAGGAATTAAATATTCCGAAACGTTGGCAAACTAATGTAATTCATTAATTGACAGATCCCGTGATCCATTATCCTACTACTTATTAACGGTCGTGATTTCTACTATGGTCTACTATTTAATGCTTGAACTAAATAAGTTAGCTCCAGTTGTTTTCTGCTGTGCTCCGAAATGCAAAATTCACCAGATTCTAGTTGAATGTGCCATCGCCGACGCTGTTAAGTGTTTTAAAAGTATTTTCATGTGTTGAAAATTTCTATAATACTTCAATTCTTTCATGTTTACCTTTGTTAATATGCTCTTGCAGTGTGTGGCATTGGACATGCCAATGAATCATAGTAGACTGTTATAATCGTACTCGTAATGTTATACTTCTGTTCGGTAATTCTCAACATCCAATGGGCTTATATTACCTGTATAGGGATATAAACTGGTAATATTGCAATTTCAAAATTATAATGGCTGTAAAAATACTTGCAGGAATGAATAATGTGAGTAGTTAGAATCTTTTCGACATGAATTCCATCATTTCTTACAAAATTCTTTTACTGACGATATTGGAACAATACAACTCTTTCGTGAAAACGATTACTAACCTACAACTCCACGCACTGAACTGATTTTTCCAGCCATTAAGAGCTAGAGACTCGTGTGGCTGCCGCGGAAGAACATTTCGTAGAGCGATCAGGTCTTTGGCGATGCAAAACTGTTTTACAGCCTGTCGAAAATCGTCTTCTGGCCTGAGCGGACCCATGGTGGAAAGACATTTCTTCTTCTTCTTTCCACCATGCGCGGATCGTATCTGGGCCTCATCAGAGTTGGTCTACGACCCATCTTCCGCGGCGTTGCCAAGTGGACGCGGCACGTGGCAACGGCGCGGCCTGGCTGGCTGGCCTGGCTTTAACGTGGGATCGTCGCGTCCTCGGCAGCGAGCTCATGAAAGCTGGAGCGCCGCCCTGCCTGCCGCTGTCCACGGCCCCCTGCCGGCCCGCCGCCGCCCGGGAGGGGTAACGGCCTTCTGAAACGGCGCGCTGCCGCGGAAACACGCAGCAGTTGGGTGGAATTCCCGATTTTGCTTCGGAACGGGCGGTCCGCGCGGGGCTGGAGATAGGGACGTTAAAGTTAGATTACCGACAGCGAAAAAGAGGAGTGGATTAAAAGTTGTCGGTTGACGTACGTATCACATCGAAACCAGGCACAAAATAATAATAATAATAATAATAATAATAATAATAATAATAATAATAATAATAATAATAATAATAATAATAATAATAATACAGTTAAATGGCTCGTTTCAAGTAGATTTGGACCATATAGGATCAATCTTACGAGGATACCAAGAATTAAGACATTTGTATTTTATATATTTATTTTCAGCTTTACGTTTCACACATTTAGCTTGTGCCTTTTCAAAAGCAATATAGAACGAAGGGTTGAAAATAGTATAAACAACATATGTTTAAGTAATAAAAACAAAGGAATACAGAAATATTAAAATTCATATATACAATTTGGTGCTTATATCAGTATTCAACATATACTTACACACACACACACTATGCTGAAGATAGCGTCCAACTTGGTGGTTAATATAATTTATGTGTCAGTTCTTGCATGCAGTACAAAACCAGATATGTTAAGGAATGGATGTGCAAATATTAGGATCATATGTAGTGAACAGTGGCAAACGTAATTAAAGATGTTTCTTTATTATTTACGTCATAAATTTGGTTGAGTTGTAGGATGTCATTTTTGGTGTTCATACGATCATTTAATATAATATGTACCATTTTAGCAATTTATCTGAAGGCCTCGCGTTCTGCTGACCTCAGATCAGAGGAGCCCGCAAGTGCGTTGGTCTAGTGTATGGTCGAATATGCGTCCCATTGTGTCGTAAAGGGTAACCGGCTGTCGGCTGGATAAAGGTCATAAAAAAGGACGATACATACAGATATTTAAAAAATGGAATAAAAACGAAAAAATGGTGAAAGCTAACCTGAGGACACATTTTGACGGAAATCTTATTATTTGTATGACATTTTATTTAGTAAGTTCCGTAAGAATGCATAATAACAAAAAACACTGAAGGACACGACCGATAACGCAAAAATACGAATTTTGATTGTTATAAAAGTCGGTTATCCCCTAGGTTCATAAAATTTATTTTGAACGTAAATTACTCTATATTTCTCCGTACATCGTTACCAATCTTTGTGTTAGTCAAACGGGAGACAACGCAGCAACTACTAGTCGCGCGACTTTTCTTGACGTCTCCCAGCGCGGGGTGCGGGGAGAGGAGACTTCTCCCTACGTCACATCCGACGGGAGTTGCCAACTGTAACATTATTAATACTATTGGCGCCTCTTTCACTCTTTAATACAACAGTACATTATAGACGATAAAATAGAACAAATAATAACGTAATTAATAGCAACCACAAATGAAATTAATTAGATAATGATAATATTGCTTATTAAGGAGATAAGATATTAGTGTACGTACTGAATTTTCATCTTCTGAATAATGTGAATCATCGCTTGAATTCTATGTAGTATTAATTACAATGTCATTCACTACAATTTCCATTATCCTGTCTTTTTGCCAGTATTCTTTTTCTAGATGTTTTACATGGTTGCAGTAACTTTCCCAGTCCGAAACAGTTAGAGCTTCAAACCCTCTGTTAATTCACGCAATGCGTAGCTGACATGTCTCCAGATATATTGTGTTCTGTAAAATACCTTTTAGTTTTTGCCCATGCCAGCTCAATTGCATTTAAGTCGCAATTGTAGGGAGGAAGACGAATGACTGTGTGACCAGCACCTGCAGCCATTTCATCTATTACGTACTATTTTCCCGCCCGTCTTCCATGAAGAGCTTCATTTTCACAAGGAAGCGAGACTTCCAATCAACAATGTCTCCACTTTCTAACAATCGAATCGTAATCGTAATCACCAAAATCCGAATCGAATAAAACACAGAGCACAACAATAACAGCGAAAACGCGAGAACAGAATTCATTCGAAAGCAGAGGTAGGCAGCCTTGACAATCTTGCCGTGCCGTTCCGTGTGAGACCAATATTCTGTCCAGATCATACCGACGCGTGCTGTGTTGAGCACTAGGGAGTTCAGACGTCAAGAAAAGTCGCGCGACTAGTAGATATTTCTTTAATAATATAATCTTATTGCTTCCTACTCGGAGTCAACAAACGAAGGGAATTGTGCGCAGTTCTAATTGAGGTTTATTGCAGTAGAATTTCGCTTTGATGGATAAGTTTAACAAACGGGAGGGGCGCTATAAAAATACTTTTGACTAGAATCTGGCAATAGCTTTGCTGCGGTACGCGGGTGTGCTTGCAACCAGAGCGGGTAACCGTTAAGAATCGGCATCGATTTCGCAGTCTAAGCACAAGGATGATAAGATGGCTACGTGACATGCTTGAACTATCCAAACAGAGCAATCTTTTCTGAAAAAAAGACTTAAGTGCAGAAGTGTGTAGTTCAAGAACCAAAAAAAAAAAAAAAATGTTATGGTAAGGAATTGTGAGCAAAAAGGAGGCGGATTGTAAGATACCATTTTGAAACATGACATGAATTTATCCAAAATAAAATGCAATCTGTGAACATTGAACATCATTTTCTAATGACTGGGAAAATTACCACTTATTCTCCTTCATGACTCAATTATAACTAGTATATTAAGTTATTTTATCTAAATTTTTAAAGTACTTGCGAGTGGTACTCTGCAGATTTGAATTTGCTATTTTGTTCGGTACTACGCAGATTTGCATGTAGCATTTGATATTTTGAATGTTAACACATTTTAAACTCAAGTGATCATGTTCACTGCTTCGTATTGCCACGTTAAGTTGCGAGCGTGCGCGCGCGTGTTTTGTGTACGTTTGTTTGTCTATATTTGTGTTTGAGTATGTTTGTGTTTGAGTATGTTTGTGTTTGTGTATGTTTGTGTTTGTGTGTATGTTTGTGTTTGTGCGTGTATGTATGTATGTATGTATGTATGTATGTGTGAGCGCAAGCGTGCTCTGCAATAGCGTGCGGCGTGTCTGAGAATGATGCTTGTGCCTTTCCAACGATTATAACGAACAGTTTTGATGTTATTTTATTATCTTCCTTTAAAACATTTTTTGAAAATCCAATAGTATGACAAAAATGAATTATAGAAAAGAGATAATTTAAAGAAATTAGTTTTCCAATTCCACAGTTGTTTTTCATTTTGTATCGGTTACATCGTGTTATGTAGCAAAGGCTAAGCAATCGTTCCTAGTACTTCTGTGTATACTAGTTTCTTAGAATTCGTCACATACCTACACGAAATGTAATCGATGCATGTTGCGTACAATGTGTGAATAGGTATGTTTGTTTCTTGTTATTGTAATTTGAAAAATTAAATAATATTTGTCCTATTACAATTTAAAATTAATGTTCTGAACTTTTACAAAAAAGAAACGAAATTGGCGGCAATTGAACCAGGGCCAAATAGCGTGAAGCAGCATGAAATACTGTAAAAGTGAAAAAATGTGAAGGCGGAATAAACTAAAACGTGATATTTTTGCACCAAGCGCCAGGGCGGCGGGTCGCCCTGTGTGCGGTGCGTGGGCGCGAGGGCATGCCCTTTGCGGCGCAGCCTCCGCCCACCCCAATTTGCATGCGCAACGCCCCCGCGGCGGAGGGGGCTGGGCTGGGACGGACATTGGCGAGTGTAGGCAGGTAGGCTGAGGGAGTGGGCGGTGGGGTCGGTGATTGGATGGACGATGGCTTGGGCGATCGGGTGGGCGATTACGTGGGCGTTAGAGGGGCCGTTGGAGTGGGCGTCCGGGTGGGCGTCCGGGTGGGCGTTGGCGCGGGCGTTGGCCTGGGTAACGAAGTGGGGCGATTGTGCTAGTAATGGGTGGGTGACAGGGATGGCGGTGGCGTGGGCGTTGGTGCGGGTGATGGAGTGGGCGAATGGGTGGATGATGAGGTGAACCATGGCGATGGGGTGGGTGATGGGGTGAGTGGGGCGACGGTGGGGTGAGTGATGACGTGTGTGGTGGGGTGGGTCGATTGCGCAGGCGATGGGATGAGTCGTGATGTGGGCGAACGTGCGTGGGTGGAGGGTGTTTGGCAGCGCGGGCGGGCGAAGGGAAGGGAAGGGGAGGGGAGGGTGGGCGGGGTCTGTGTGGCCGTGGGCGGTGAAGGGTGAGCTGCGTGGGTCGTGCTGCACACAGAGGCGACGCGACGCGTGACTGCAGAGCAGCCGGACTGGGCGGGAGGCTCCACTTAATGATGGCGCTGAGGCTTGTATGCGCCGTCGCCTATGTTGAAGCATTTCTCGGGCTTTTGTGGCACACTTATTATGCCTTTATCTGTATTTTAGTTTGTTCATTCTTTGGCATTTTAATGTTCATTGTGAAATGCCTCATATTCTTTTTCCCTTTTCTATACTCCCTTGTATTTTTTGCAACTCCTCTTTTTCTCCCTGTCTCTTGAGTTTTACTCCGCTCTCTGTATTATCTATTGTGCGTTTGGATTCTTTTCCCTCCTTTTTGTTTTCACTGTGTGTGGTAGTTGTTCCGTGACGGGAATGGCTCAGTAAAGATTTATAGGAGGCAGATTTATAGGTACGGAAACAGAGTTGATGTTTGTTGTTTCCACCGCGACAATTGCTCAAATAACTTTACTTACTTAGCTCCCATTTCTGTGTTTATCAAATCATTACCTTTAATATATACTAAATCTGTAATGGATATTGAAAATTTTCTTTTCCTCTGAGCCTTTCTCCTGTTCCTTTTATTAAACTTTTTCCAGTTTTCATCTAATTTTATTATAATATTTTCCCACTTTGATAATTCATATTTCCATGCTTTAGTTTGAGCAGGGTAAGCCAATAAAATAGAACAGATTACATCTACGAAGGTGTCTAATCTTCTTTACAATCTGAACTGTTAGGCAATTTTGTCATAGGGGAGGTATCATTGCATTGGTCGTAATCTCCAGATTGATACTACACATGCGTTCCGTTATAAACCGTTAATTTGATCATTATCTTTTAAAATAGTTATTTAACGTTGAGGTGATAAAAGAGGCGTTTTATTTTACGAGTGGAATATGTTTGGACAAGAGGTCGATGGGCCGAGTACAGCAATTGTACGGGCAAAATAGAGAGTTTGTACACGCCATAGTGGGTACCACTATCGATCTTCTGCGCATGTGCAGATGTCATAGTGCTGTATTACTTAGTAAAAGTAAATAAATTAAGAACGGATGAAATAAAGTATATTGAAAGTATGACTGAAAAGGAAAACCTGAAGAGAAAAACCCTAATCCTTAGGAAGAGGATTGTAAGATGCATGTGCGGGCGGACTGCACGTACGCACGTATGTGCAAATAACCGGGTATCACTGGTCCTAATTGTTGATTTACGCTCTGTACGAATCGGAGAACGCGGTGATTATAAACAACTATAAAAATCAGAGGAACTTAATTCTATTTCTTTATGGGTCATGAAAGTCAGTGGCAACAATCAAAACTAGCCCAAACTTTCACGGGGTGGCATTAGGGTCTTCTAAAATCGCTGCGTGGTGCCCTGGAGGACTTTTAACTGAACTTATTACTAAAATGAAAGGAAAGTTTGAAACGGGAACAAATTTAAATTTAGAATTAAACAAATTATTTTTGTTTTACCACTTATTCTAATGAAATATAAGAGTTTTATTTTGTCCGTCATTTTTAATGGGTTTTCCCTAGTTTCACACTATTCGTTTTTCGAAATGTTTGTATTAGTCGCAATTCCCCTTTTCCAAATTTGTGTTCCCATTCAAAATTGGACCGCGGCTTGCCTGGACTTGATTACGTTTCTGCTGTTGGTTTGACCGCTTCGAATGAATTTGGTGCACGCGCACAATAACACGTCTCTTTTCGCGAACATTTGCCTCGAGGCCAGCGCGCCCTTTCCATGGAAATGCGGATTCAGAGGAAGGCGACGAGGTCTGCATAGCAAGCGGTCTGGCGGACGTGCGCGCAGAGGAGGGGGTGAGGTACTTCGCGGCTGGGCCACGAAGAGTGCGGACATTTTGACGTTCATGAATTGCGGGATGTTCTTGACAGGAGATAAATTTCACGAGAATTGATTTGGGGTGATGTCTGAAGATGGATCGATGGAGGCGGAAGGAGAAGTCTTGAGGTGGGAGAATGAGTTTAACACATCAAAGGGGAGGCAGGTCTACAACAGACCTCAGTGCAGTTTTTCTACATCTTTCTTTAAAGTAAGGAGTTCCCTTTATCTTTAGTACTTTTGTTATTATTATAATAAACTTTTCTAACCTTAAGTAATAGTTCCGTCTTTCAGCGCTTACAGATCAATTCGAAACCGTCGCCTCGCTTGACCACTTCATAGAAACTCCAGCAAGACTGTCTATAAACATAGTCACATGTTATTTTAGTACTTGCCAATTAGACAATAGTGTTGCATTCGTTGCAACATAGTAAATATTTATATATTTTTTGAAAATAACTTTTTTTTGTTATTTAAAGTCGCATCAACATCTAGGTCATTATTGGAGTAAACGGTATGGTAACATTGAAGATGAAACGAAATGGTGATGGTAGGGGTGAAAGTACGAACACAAATACAACCATGCCCGAGGCGGGACTCGAACCCGCGATTCTTCGGTTCGAGATCACTACGACACTACTGCCTTAGCGATTTCGGCCACCGGGCCGACTTGCCTTTGTTTTGTTGGAAAGGACCTCATGTACAGAAAGTATTCAAAATATATACGTATATAAACCTAGCCATGACTCAAAAACTGGAAATAAGTTAATACAAATGATTGTAATATGCATCTAGTCTAAAAGCATGTAGAGTTAGTATTTAAATATATACGATTTTTCTTCACTTTCATTCCAATTGACTGTTGTTGTTGACTGTTGACTGCCGTTGACCCACATTGATACCCATTAGTGGTCTCTGGGTAACTCGCTGGTATTCGTGAACTTTTGATAACGATTGGAAATGTCAAGAAGAAAGAGAATTCAATTCTGGGTCAGAACACAATATATTCATATGCAGTATTCAAACTTTTATATGTAAATATTCTCTTTCTCTACTTAAGTAAAGTCGCAAGTTCTTAATGTTGGGGATTTTTTTAATGAAAATGAAACATTTTAATGCAAAACAAATTGGAATTGCTAAATATTTATCTCTTTGGAAACATGGCCTAAGCGTAAAATTCTGTTTCACTAATGATATTTAAGATAGAAAAATATATTCAATTTGTGCTTATTTGGTTGTGACTACTAACTTAAGTATTATTTTAACTTTGTATACATAATGTGTTTAACCTAGAACAATTACAGACATTTGAGTTTGATTTAATGACAAGGGAGATACACGACCGAGATTGATCTGTCAAAATAATAGTGCATCATGAAATATTACTTCCGGTATTATGGTGATACACCTGACTCTTGATTTTTGTTATTCGGAAACTGAATCGTCCTTCAGCGCTGGTGTGTCTGTCCTTTCTTATTAACTCCGCTCCAGTGTTTAAAGTTAGTGCTATACAGTAGACGCAACCCGCTGAACATGAAAAATTAGGTGATTGCATACTCTCAAGGGGCCATTTACCTCCTTTTAACAGTAAACTTGTAATTATCTTTTGTGTATACCACATTAATAATGACTTTTTTAAATTTATAAGAAACAATTGACACAAAACACTGACCGTGCTACTGGGAAAACCATTCTGCCCGTTGGTCAAGGTACTGCTTCGGCTCGGTGGATGGAGAGGGATGGAGAGCGCGGGGGAGGTGTGCGGCCGCGCGGGCTTCGCTCGGGACAGTAGGCGGTGGCAAGGGACGGAAGCAGAATTATACTTAGTTAATGCCTTGTTTTACGTGGCGAGACTCGGGCCATCAGGCCCCCTCTTCCGCCTGACCACGCAAATTTCGCTATGCTCCTTTCACCATCTAGTTGAGAAAGCAGGTATTATCTCGGGCGACGAAACATGCGATTTGAATTTAGCTCAGAGCCTTGATCTTTCATTACCCTCTTTTATCATGCAGTAAATCTACTACATGGGACACCCGGCTTTACTTCCCTTCGAAGGAAGGCGTCCGAAGGATTAATTCGCTCTTAAAAATCCACAAACCCATCCCATCGATCGGGTTTGAACACGCAAGTTTGAGTACAACAGCCCAGCACGCTAACCGCAACCAAATCTTCACCGGAATTATACAGAATGTCTGAGAATAAATGCCACCACCTCTTAGCATCTTATCTTATTAGTTATCTTATTTACGTATCTAGTACCGCAAACGTTTTTGCTTCCGTATGCGCCCACAATGGTGGGTATTTCCAATAATTTCAGCTGCCGCTGGTTTCCACTTATCCAATGACGCTATCCGTTTTCCTCACTCTTGAGGATTGTGAAATAAATCACTTAAAGTTCACTGCCATTTAAATACGTAAAGAAAATATATTGTTAGAAAGTTATGGCGGAACTAATACCTTCTCGAAGGTTTCGCTAATCTTATAAACTCTTGAAGAAACTACTAATTGGGTATTTTTTAACAAGTATTTAACTTTGAATATCCAGACTTAATAGTCATGCATCTATACCTTTTGAACTCTAGCCAGCTTCTCTCAAACAAACCTACTTACCTCCATAGCAACCCATTACATTACTCATTTGTTCGTTCTCTTACGAGTTGATGCACGTTCTATATTTTCAGTTCGAAACAATCACTGTTTGCTAAAGACATATAGTGGAAAACTTGCATTGCAATTGTCATGCTCAAGATCTGACATAGCCAAATTGATCTCGCTTAGCTGATGTAAACCAGAACGCTGAATCAGCTCAGATCCAGGACTGACGCGGTGTCTGCAACGACTACGACCAAGTCGTAGTGTTGAAGTTCCACGTTATAGATTTTAGGCACTAGCTATATAGCTACATCGAGTTCAGCCAGCCTGAATGAGAATTCCAGCGGTCGGCTTCTCTGATCGGAAATTTGTTACATTTTGCCGAATGAGTACTTTGCGAATGGTCCTTAACAGGCGGCCCGCCCGCAATATTTGCATCCACTCCCCTTACACACACGCAGTGCGTGCACTCCACAAGTACACACGCAGGGAGCGTGGAGCTCGTCTCGGTGGGGGCGGTGTCTCTCTGGGAGAGAAACCACGAAGTAACTCCCATACGCCGACCCATATTGCACCATGCAGCGGTGGAAGACCACAGGTGTTTCCCCAGATAAAATATTCACTACGCTAACGTGACTTACGACCAGAGCAGGTGACGTTTCTAGAAACATAAATCTAGCTGGCGTATGTGGAAAATATGCCACCGTCGGGACTTGAAGCTTAAGAGCTCCGACCTTCTGAAAACAATTGTTGCTCTCAGAGGTGCATTGACCTCGCGTAGGTTGTCCTCAGAGGTGCATTGACCTCACGGAGGTTGCCCTCAGAGGTGCATTGACCTCACGGAGGTTGCCCTCAGAGGTGCATTGACCTCACGGAGGTTGCCCTCAGAGGTGCATTGACCTCACGGAGGTTGCCCTCAGAGGTGCATTGACCTCACGGAGGTTGCCCTCAGAGGTGCATTGACCTCACGGAGGTTGCCCTCAGAGGTGCATTGACCTCACGGAGGTTGCCCTCAGAGGTGCATTGACCTCACGGAGGTTGCCCTCAGAGGTGCATTGACCTCACGGAGGTTGCCCTCAGAGGTGCATTGACCTCACGGAGGTTGCCCTCAGAGGTGCATTGACCTCACGGAGGTTGCCCTCAGAGGTGCATTGACCTCACGGAGGTTGCCCTCAGAGGTGCATTGACCTCACGGAAGTTTGCCCTCAGAGGAGTGCATTGACCTCACGAGGAGGTTGCCCCCAGAGGTGTAGTGATGACCTCAGGTACGTTGCCCTTAGAGGTACATTGACCTCACGGAGGTTGCCCTCAGAGGTGCATTCACCTCACGGAGGTTGCCCTCAGAGGTGCATTGACCTCACGGAGGTTGCCTTCAGAGGTGCATTGACGTCACAGAGGTTGCCTTGAGAGGTGTATTGACCTCAGGTACGTTGCTCTTAGAGGTGCATTGACCACACGGAAGTTGCCCTCAGAGGTGCATTGACCTCACGGAGGTCTCCCTTCAGAGGTGTATTGACCTCAGGTACGTTGCCCTCAGAGGTGCATTGACCTTACGGAGGTTGCCCTCAGAGGTGTATTGACCTCAGGTACGTTGCCCTTAGAGATGCATTGACCACATGGAGGTTGCCCTCAGAGATGCATTGACCTCACGTAGGTTGCCCCCAGAGGTGTATTGACCTCAGGTACGTTGCCCTTAGAGGTACATTGACCATACGGAGGTTGCCCTCAGAGGTGTATTGACCTCACGGAGGTTGCCCTCAGAGGTGCATTGACCTCACGGAGGTTGCCCTCAGAGGTGCATTGACCTCACGGAGGTTGCCCACAGTGGTACGCTTGCCTCAAGCAGTATATGAAATTTTAATTTCAACATTTATATTTGGATAAAACGAATAGTATGAATTTTCTTTGTGATTTGAAAAAAAAAACAGTCTACACAGAAACCAGCAATAACGACGAGATGCTCCGGAACGTCTATTGCAGCATTCACGTAACTAGAATACTTCCTAGTGCTCGGACAACATGTCACTAACTTATGCACTTAGCAGCCATCAGAGATGTTTTGCATTGTGGGGAACTAGGCCACACTTCTTGTGATGAACGACGCATACTGTAAGCGTGTTTCGTGCGCTGTGGGTCTAACGGTGTTTGGAATTTGGTGTTAAATACAAGATGTATGTGCCGTCAGTTGCTGCATACTTTTGCGATAACAGTTTCCAGAGACCTCCCCGTCTCCCCCTTCACGTCTCTGCGCCGAACGTGTTGACGGAGGGGGGGAGGGAGATGTGACTGGAGCGCGCGGCAAGGAACAAAGGGAGAAGTCTATTTCCGCGAGAATGTTCGGAGGCCTGGCCTCGCTTCGCCCCACGGCTCCTCACTTCGTTCTGTTCCGTCCAGTGCAATTCCTTTCAGTCACAATCACTCTCCCGCACCCCGTTCCGTCCCTCTGCAACATGAACCATCCACAACCTGTTCTGTGTCGTCCGGTTCTATCCTGACCGTTCTGTCCTGTGCCTTTTGTTTCGTTTAATCCCTTTCAGTTTTGTTTCTTTTCTTTTTATCCTGTCTAGTTTTGTGTCCGGTTGTTCAGTACTGGCTTGTTCTGTCCCGTCCCTATCGGTTTTGATTTGTCCCTTTTAGGATTCGTTTTATTTCGTCCCTTTTCGATTTAATTTTGTTTAGTACCTTTCTTTTTCGTTTTGTGTTGTCATTTTCGGTTTCGTTTCGTCGCTTTGCGTCCCGTTCCATTTTGTACGTTCCCTCTTCCGCCCGTGTAGTCCCGTGTAGTGCCGTTCCGTCCCGTTCCGTCCCGTTCCGTCCCGTTCCGTCCCGTTCCGTCCCGTTTTTTCACGATGAATCCCTTTCCATCGTTTTCCAGCTCGTCACGTCCCGTTATGTCCCACTTCTTTCCTTTCAATTCCTTTTTATCTCGCTCCCTTGTTTGACACAAAACGTTCCCTCCCGTTTTCCTCCTCTCCGAGGTCCAGCCTACTTCCCCCTTCCCTTTCCTCCGCCCCCTGCCCCGCTCCGCCGTGCCAGCCCCTTCCTTCACTCCGCTCACGCCTTCCCGCGTCGCCCTCGTCGCCCCCGTCGCCCCTGTCGCCCTCACAGGCAGATTGCGTCCGGCGCCGGCCTCGTTTAAAGCCCCCCCGCCCCCTCCCCGGCTTCGGTCGGCCGCGCCGCGTTTGTTTTTCCGGGCTGCTGCTCGGCGCCACCAACTCCTTCGTGCGGAAAAACGCCCCTTGCGACGATAGGCGGCCTTGAAACACGGGCTGGGGAGCGTTGGAATGTTGTTTGTTTCTTTTCTTTAATTTCGTGAAGCAAATAGTTGAGGCGTTGAAGTGTCAACATCCTCGATCGCTACGAATTGAAGCTAAATCGAATTCACTTTGTTGGTGAAAATGTCCTGCTGCAATCAAAGGTCCAGAAAATAAAACACACTCGTTCTTAACTACGATTTTAGATCTCGTTGTTTTGTTCCTCTTTTGGTGTCGTATTAACGGAATTTTGGCAACAAAGAAACTGAACTCTACGATCTTATTCCCACAATATGTTTAATTTCTCTGCCTTCCTCATTCCTTCTATAGCTTAGTCGCTTGCATTATATCTGAGATTTTCAGAGTTGTATGTGTTTGCAATTTTAAATATTTTGGAATGAACTTCGCTATTGTAGTATTTAAAAGCCTGGGTTTCTAAAGTCGTTAACTTATATTTGCTCTGGAGTATTGCATTTTTATTCTGTAGTCTCACACCTACATTCCCATACCCTATTTCTTTATCCTCCGTCTCTCTCATACTTTCTCTCTTTTTCTCGTACCACCTCTGATCTTTAATACTCGAAACTCCCATGCAGTGACCCTGATTTCTAACACTGAGTTTACGTAGTATTGATATAATGTTGAAACAGTTCTAGTAATAATATATTGAAAGTGACACACTGGAAAAATTACTGGGTATTTTATTGTTTTTAATGGTGTTTTACAAAAACTAAATCGATACGTTTTGTTAATGGCATTGTTGGTCAGTTTAAGAGCAGCATTTTAACTTTGGCATGTTCTTGTGTATGTACACGTAATGTAATATTTCTGTATACGTAATTATTTTCTAAACAATTTTGAAAGAATATATTTATTACATCAGAAAATACCGCAAGGATTTAGTCCAATAATTTATGTGAATTACATCGGTGTGCTAACAGCTGTTTAGCGCCCCCGTCAGTGCTATTATAAACGTCATAAATTATATGCGCGTTTCTACGAGTGTTTTGTAAAAATGAAACGGTGTTAGACAACACTATATTGTTAGATAGGAATGTACGAGAAAATAAAGATAATCTTTAAACATCACCATAATCAATTATTGTAATTAGTAACCATTGATTGTTTTACAATTTTTAGTGCTATCATTAAAACAGAACCACGAATATTTATTACAAACCTTAACCGTAATGTCTTTATAATAATTGATGCTTACTTGAATTCAGTAAAACAAACAAAAGTCTGTATTGTCAAAATAAGTACATTTACTATTTATGTGATTTAACATAAGGTGAAATAGAAAATGGTTCTTTGTCCGACGTAGATAAAATATTACATATTATGTTTTAATAAAACTCGTATCGCTTTTATACCATGTCACGCTTAGAGAATGATACAATACCGATATTAGTTTCATTATGATGTTCATAAAACAGTTGTTTGTTTTATAATTATTAAAACAGTCATTTTAGAAAAAAAACATTCCTGAAATACATTCCCTTTAATGACTTTGGGATACAATCTTTAAATAAATTGAGAACCTTTGCTTTATCTCGTATGTCTCTTGGTTCTTGAAGTCTATATTCGTTTTTATTACCCTTCTCATTCAGTTGTGTGTTTTTGTGTATCCCCTCTCCCCCTCCCTGTGCGGTGCTCTCTAAAATCCTTTGATACCGGGCCCGACAGCACAGAGTTTCAATAACCTCGGCGGGCGGGCAGCGCGTGGACAGACAAGCGCGTTTATTCGGCAGCGGATTAGCCCTTCCTCGCCCCACCCGCACCCACACGCCTTACGCGGAGGCTGGGCGAGCTGGTCTCCATTGTGGCGAGCGGCGGGGCGCCCGGGCGCAGAAAGAACGCGCACGCTCGCTCGCCATGTTGTCCGCCGCCGCGCGGATCCGATGCGGAGGTGGGCACACTGGGCCAACACACAGGAGATAGCCGCTAGGGGCGGGGCGGCGGAGGGAATATCGGGGAATGGAACATACATCGCCGCGTCTGTTTTGGAAGCCTTGTTGAGGGTGTACAGTACCTGCCCTATCGATGTCTTTCTGTTTGCGGATGTGGGACGTTCATCTCGCGTTTATGGAGAGGCACAAGGTCGTGTTCTTGGACCGTTGTAATTTGTCGTTATCTAATAATTTTGACGCGTATCGTTTAAACGTTTTATAGTTTATCGCAGTCTTTTTATGTGCGATCTTTACGTTGTCTTTAAATAGAGCCACGCATTTGCGTAGTTGGATCATAATATTTCATTGTTCAAATGAATAGAGTTTTCAGTTATGATTTGTGTGTGTCTTTCTTTTCTCGAAACTACGTTCATAGTTCTTTATAGAGAACTACAAAGTTGTGTTCTTCAGCAATTTCATTCATTGTACATATCTGCTGGTCCTGATGCACCTCATTTTTAGATCTTCAGTAGGAATCTGTCCAAAAAATATATTTTAATCTTATAAATGTTTACTGTACACTAATATCCGAATTTACAGGTATTTTTATCCTTTATGTTAATATTTTCATTCCATTATCTCATAAATTGTTAGTCATTGTTCACCTCAGATGATACTGATAACCATCATTTCATTGTTCCCTGCATTTTCGTCATTCTGTGTGTTTGATGTCTCACCTTTAC
Organism: Teleogryllus occipitalis; assembly: GCA_011170035.1. Lineage (NCBI taxonomy): Eukaryota > Metazoa > Arthropoda > Insecta > Orthoptera > Gryllidae > Teleogryllus > Teleogryllus occipitalis. Next base: position 26,604 of record BLKR01005482.1, read on the forward strand.
AGTGTGATAAAATGTTCCATTCTTCCACTCTTTTCTATTTAGTGCACACTGTACACTTAATAAATAATTTATTTGGAATCTATTTGTCTAAAAATAGCTCTTTCGAGTTTGTATTTTTTCCCGCGCAAAATTAAATTTTAAATGAATAACCTATTGCTTTTTGATCATCCCTCTTTAATGAGGGCAGAGAACGAAATAAAAATCTTGCTGCTGCATAGACAGGTTTAAATCAATGTAAATACCATTAGACCAACTTACTAGTTACGAATATACATCTTCCACACCACTCTTATTTTCTATTTCATTTGCAAAGTAATTTAAACAGCAAATAGGGGAACTACGTAAATTATGTACATTATCAGGGATCCGAACAAGCAAAACATCAATCAAAAGTAGACAAAATTTGCAGATAGTGTCTGTTTTGTGTAATGAGAGAAAAGGATTTTGATGTAGGCAATTACATATGGAATATTTTTTAATGTCACCATTATATGAAATTTAATATTCCTTTTTGTTGATTTTCCATGGAATTTTGCTGCATTAAATTTAATTGTGTAATTTTAGAATAGAGGTGAGGAGTAACAAAGCCTTTAATAACGAAACATTTTATAATTAGCGTTAATTTTTGCCTTGTCGCTTCAGGTATTAAAGTCAAACAAGACGTAAAATTTCCAATAAAGTGAATCTCTGCATATCAGTTTATAATGTAATTTAATGTTTCTATGTATGAATATGTATGTCTATATGAATATGCATGTATGTATGTGACACAGAGGAAAAGAAGAGTCTTATGATGTAATACATTGTAAATATTTGAATGGATGCACATATAACATGTTCAGTCATCCACTTTAAACAGTCACTTTATTTTAACGCTTCTCGAAGCACTCAACAAATATATTCTATTTAATTTAGGACTGCTTAAAAATACTACAGCTAAAACACGGACGTTTGCAAAGTTTCTTAAAATTGAAATTGTACAGCTTGATCAGGGCGGTCTTAGCTACATAAACTTGCGTGACGTATTATGTTAGGTTTCTTGGCTCAGCTGACTTTGAGTTTAGGGATAGGCGTCCCATTTGCCTTTCGCTTTCTGGGGGTGTCCTGGAGGTTGTGTGCAGATGGTTGGAATAGAAGCTGGCAGCAAAGGAATCGCAGGTGTGGTTGAGTCAATGTCGCTCGGATCAACCTCTTGGATGAATGGATTGATTGATTATAATCAATATTAATTAATATAAAAACTATTATTTTCGAGAGCTCCAACATTTGATATCACCCGTCCTGTGAAAGCATTGCATGTTATATTCCAGGAGGGTGTGGTATTCATTTCCCCGCTAATCGTTAAATCTGGCACCGAATTACACCTTGGTTTGCCGAGTTTGCGTCTCCAGATATCTCCCCTACCGGGGCAGATAGGGGGATTGAGGTGGTAGTTGGACTACTACGTTAATAAATATTACCAATTACAATTTAATATTACAATTTACACAATACCAAGCTCTCAAACCTCAAACTAATCATAAATACCCGCTTCACTATCATTTACACAATACCTAGCCTATGCTGAAAATCCGTTCGCACCTCATCAACCTCTTACATATGTTGCCCATGCGTCTTTCTAAAATATCACGTCCATCCAATGCTCTCTTCATACCTTCTACACAAAATATGTTCGGAACCGTGTCCATCTGCACAGCGTTCTTACAACAAGAATGGAATATTAAACTCTTTTGATCGGTTGTCCTAACAACGCGTATTCTTTAACCTCCGGTTTTGCAAACAATACCGCTGAATGCCGATTCTATCATTAAAACTAAATCCAGGGTTCTTGGCTTAGCACAATATCTCTAACTAGAATTCACGAGTTATTCTCGTTTCTACGTATCAACTAGAGAATCTCTTTTAGTAGTGTTCACAAAAGAATATTTTTCCTGACCGTCCACGGTAGATAATTTTTCAGAAAGTGTTCAGTTTGGTGTTTCTTCATGCAAAAAAAAACCAACAATTTCTATACTTAACCCTACATTTTACAGCTTCTCAAAGATATTCCCGAGCTTATTCATCGTTTGAGTTAGCTCAGGGATATAACTGTTGCCACTACACTAACTTTGACCGGCAGGTCCTAAGGTTAGAGTCCAAACGGTGGCGATTGTTTGACACTCGCTGTATTCTTGTAGCATGATTCAATTCAGCCACTGTCTGGAGAATAAATTATAAGTTGGCTGCTCTGATCGGCCGTTTTCCACTTTTTGATCAATAACAGACAAATGTCGCAGCAGTACAAAAACAAACGAGCCACTAACGCGCGCGATGTTTCCTTCCTCATTCTTGGTCCTTTTTTTACACGCACACTTACATCCAGTCTAGTACGTCACCTGTCAAGAACTTAGAGCGTGTCTCGGCTGAGGAGATACTCCGTGGGGGAGATAACATGAAGAAGGAATCCCCAAAGCCGATGTGAAGGTGAGCGCCGGATTTCCCATGAAAGCAGGGAAGAAATCCCTTCACCTCCCCGGACAAACATTCACTCTGTTAACGGGACTAACAACCTTAATAAAAAAAAACGTGAACACGACATACATACACGCTTGCTGTAATATTTTTGCATATACTGTAGTCCTTAGCACGTCGGAGTCATGAAGCAGGCGCCTCGGGAGACGTTTGCTCTGCGGCCAATATACACAGACATACACAAATTACTTTACATTTTATTTGAACTGCAATTGGGTATGACTCGGTGGCAGTTAAATAACAATAATTACAATAATAATAACAGTAATAATAATAATAATAATAATAATAATAATAATAATAATAATAATAATAATAATAATAATAATAATAATAATAATAATAAAGGGGTACAGTTCAAGCCGAGGATACAATAATCATACTATCAATATTAAGTATTATAACAATTATTTCAACTGTCATGATATCCAATAATTATATGTTGGTGATGCCAAAGTTTAATACGAGCAACATAAATATTGGCTAAATTAGATTTTTTTAAATTCATTCATCGCGTTTACTATACTTCACTGCACTGCACTGCACTGCACTGCACTACACTGCACTGCACTGCACTGCACTGCACTGCACTGCACTGCACTGCGCTGCACTGCACTGCACTGCTGCACTGCACTGCACTGCACTGCACTGCACTGCACTGCACTGCTGCACACTGCACTACACTGCGCTCCCCGCCCGTTCCCCCCCACGCTCCGCCCGCTCCGCCCGCTCCCCGCCCCGCTCCCCGCCCCGCTCCCCGCCCCGCTCCCCGCCCCGCTCCCCGCCCCGCTCCCCGCCCCGCTCCCCGCCCCGCTCCCCGCCCCGCTCCCCGCCCCGCTCCCCGCCCCGCTCCCCGCCCCGCTCCCCGCCCTGCTACCCGCCCTGCTCCCCGCCCTGCCCCCCTCCGCCCTGCTCCCCGCCCCCAAGGAGCAGAGGGTACGTGCCGCGGCATCCGCCACGGGCAGTGCACGTGGATATTAGCGGTAGGACGTGCTGTTTGTTATTCCGCGCGGCTGCCACGTGTAATGTAATAGCTGCAACTTATGAGGTCGTCTTCTAAAATGACATGGTGCTACTAAAGGAGACGTACTACATTAAGAAGTCACTTGAACTTTGTGGAGAATATACGCTGCCTAGTCGTTGTCTTTTCAGTGCTATTTGGATGGAGCGATCAACGTGTTTCAAGAGCGGACAGACTTTCTAATATAAGCCCGTTTTATTCGGTCATATTTTCGTTCATTTTCTGTAGAGAAAATGGGTGAAAAGGGACATTTCTCCTTTTGCAGCATATTTCTTCCGGACACCGCAAAAGGCGCTAATGTTTAAACAGTTGAACATTTCATCTATTAGGACCGCATCTAACTAACAAATGAAGTTTGTACATGAAGTTGTACAATGAATATCTCGATCGGGTTTTTGTCCAGTTTCCCTGATCCATTGAGAAAATGCTGAGATGGCCCCTTGATTTGCTTCTGGACGTAAATGTAGCTTCACTATGCGCACGTTTTGTTGAACTTTCCTTTTGCTTATAGTGGGAGTAGAGCTTAGGGTGAGTTTCTATTTTGTTAACAATACAGAAAAATCAAATCTGTTCGTTCCTTTACCGTTAAAAATAAGTTTTCTATAATTTGGCAATGAAAATATCTAGTTTTTGAAATGTTAATCTCTCGATTTTTTAAATTTGTTATTATTATTATTATTATTATTATTATTATTATTATTTTTCATCTTTCAACTATTAATAGCTAAATTGTTGGGAAGGGATTCTGAAACTCAAGAAAGCGTGCGCAGATGATTTTCTCCCCCATACGTCACATACAGTTTTTGACTGTTTTTGACTAAATAAATAAAAATAAATAGAATAACACAGTTCATGTTACATCCGTTTTACGTCCAAATCACTTCACCACAGAATCACACCACACAAATCACTTCAGAACAGAATCTAACACACTTAAACACTCTCGAAACTGCACTACAAGGAAAAAACGCGCCAAACGCGTAGCAACCGAGAAAAAAGCTCCGAGAAGTGTTGCCTTGTGCATGTTAAGACTAACTGTGCGTTGTCTATTCAGAAAAATTAAGCATCCATCATTTGTATCCACAGATTAGCGTGGAGCGACCCTTATCTCTACCGACGAAAAAGGATGAAACAACATTTATCTACTTTTTCATTAATAGGACCCGGTAATAAGAGTTTTTCTGCCGAAAAATGTAGATTTCTAGTGTAGGATAAAAATACTTTTTCTTACGAGGTAAGGCGAGAAACTAAAAAGGATAGAGTAAGCTGCGGCCTTCCGCGAGATGTCCGTCTCGAGGGCGCATGTAAAAGCCACAGTAGTTTGCGTTTAAAGTTGAAATTATGGAGGTAGAAGAATCTGCCCTAAAGAGACATAGTGGGGTAAAACGACACATCTCTTTTTGCTTCCGACTGCTGCCGGAAGCAGTACTTTACAAGAGCACGGTAGGTTTTAGGGTTGTTATTAGTGATAAATAGGAAATGCTGTAGTTATCTCGTGCGGAATTTTCTTGCCACGGAAACCAACATTATCGAGAGTCACAAGTCTCTAAAATTTCCTTCTTTTCATCATATCGCCATTGGCACTCTCATTTGACACTATTGAACATTATTGTTGATACTGATATTAATTGACACTTATTTATCACCATTGCTTAATTATTATTAATATAATAATAATAATAATAATTATTATTATTATTACTATTATTATTATTGCTACTATTATTTATGTAGAAATTGTAGGAACCTTTTATTTATTTATTTATTTATTTATTATTAATTTTATTACTTCTTGTTTGGTATTCCTGGGACCTACGTGAACTGCAATGATCGACAATCGTACATAAGAAAGAAGTTATTATGTATTTTGCCTTCATGGCCATTATGCATTTTACCCACATTGAGGATGAAATGATACACTGGAGCATTCATATAAAACTAATTATTTTAGATATAAAAGATACATTATTTTCTCAACTATTCTATTATAACTGTATTTTCTAGTAATGTCATGAAAATAAGTGTTTCAACTTAAAATTATAAACTTAAAATCTTTATTTAATAGTAGTCGGCCAGACCGTAGTATAAAAGTAGCCTTGTATTTCTACTAGGGACAATACCGTTTAAATGTGCCTTCATTTGAATATCAAAATTAGTATCTATCGTTCTTGGCAACAAAGACATCAACCACGCGTAGTTGCAAAACTATAGATCACCAAAGCCTTTTGTGTTAAAATCGATCCACTATCGTTTGCAACGCTAATGCTGGGTTTGCATTAAATGGAGGTATTTTTAGAACACTATTAATGACTTGGATTTGAAATCATTCAGATAATCTCGTGAATATTTTCTGACAAGTGTTTTCTCGAAATGTTGTTTCGTGATAGCGGTTCACGCGACGTTCGATCTTTTAACTTCTGAAAACAAAGCAAATGAATGAGAAAGATTGCTGGTACCCGAAACCACCTGGTAGTAAATTGGTCAGTAAATTGAAATATATATTAAATTGGAAAAGGTTGTGTCCTTTCATAATTAAAAACATTTACTTCTTAGTACTTCTCCTTAAATTCGAAAAGTATACTTAGCGGAATTTTATCCCCTTCAGTTTTTAGAATACTAAGTCAAAAGTAGTTTGAGTAAATAAAGAGTAAAACTTCAATAACTACTTTTTTAATATAAGGAAACGTACCGAAAAATGATTATATGTAAGTATAAAAGGTACTAACTGTTACAATTCAAATAGACAATCATTTGTTGCAGACTTTTTCTGTCTACATTTACAATGAATTAATATATATCTTTGCACGGATTTTAACATCTTATTTAACACTTTTAGCTAATTACTGTTTCACTTGCTTGGGTAGCACAGGAAGTACAGCTGCGCCCAACTTCGTGAAAGTGAATAAGGCTCTTTTATCTCATGGGGGTTTTAACAATCTTACTGGCTTCTCGTATTTTCGTGTATTGGAATCTAAATATCCCATCCGATCATGGTCCTGTACATGAATATCCCTCTCTCGTCATTCACTTCTCGTGATTACCTCCTATACAGAGAGAAGAGGAAGGGAGGCTGCCTCTGTAATCATCTACGTAGAAAGAAGACGCTATGCCGCGCCGTAAGCCACCCGCATCGGCCGACTAGCGAGCAAAATATGGCACTAGTCATTAGACAAGTTTGTTGTTCGCGTTGTTGGTAATTATACTTACAACGGGAGTATTGCCGGGGGAGATTTATGTTGAGTATTTCTATCCTGTAATATGATAAAACAATTTCTCAAGTTACTCGTGAATGGAAAAGTCTGTGAAATATTAATTTGTTACGCGTTTTATACAATTGTTTTCCAGCTAGAGAAATGTAGATAGTAATAATACTGATGCTTTACATCCATCACTAACTTCATTCTACTGGCATATGGTTCAACGAATGTATATTTAGCTTCAGGAAACCTTATTTGAACTATAGTTTGTTTTTAGTGAAAATAATTATAATTAGTGTGATACTCTGGAAATATCTCTCCAGTATGTTCGTGGCACAGAATATAAAGCCTTTAAAAATATAAAACTGCTGTCATATGTACGTTTCTTTAGAAAAGAAACGTCATTGGAACTATGGATTAACTTCATATTTCTGAATATTATAAATTTTGTTGTTATATCTGATATTTCTTCTGAGGTACAGAAAAAAATGTTTTCCACAACATGCTTTTACATCCTTTTAGTTCACTTTTTATGTCAGTCGTTTGTCATATAAGTTAAACAGAGCAAGTGATGTATTTCATGTATTTTTGCTAAATACGTATTTTCAAATAGGAACGTGAAATAATACGAAGGTTTACGACTATCACAATTTGATTTATAGAGAAAAATACTATAAATTCAAACGTTGGCAACAAATACGGGCTACTTATTTCGTTAATGTGATGGTATTTAATATACTAGTTTCCCCTTTTATTAGTGTTAGGCATCAGATAGGTCGCAAAGTTTTTACATTTGCTGCGTAATACTGGGTGAAGGAAAAAACTTCATAAATGCGTTTACGATTCTTAATGAACTAATAAGGCAAGATAAACATAGCCATCAAATTGAAGGGTCTAGTCGAATTTAAACGTTTTCTGTACGGTTATAATTAAATGAATCTTGAACCTTGATTATGAATACATTGCAATATGAAACTGTTTCCATAACTAGCGTGAGATGTACACATGCTAGCAGCAAGAAAATACTGATACTCGGTATCAAGTAGATCGCGGAATGCAACTATGGCAATCAAAGACATTGAACTTGGTATATTTTTGAAAGGATTGTAATGTAGCAGTTTACCGTTGTCAGTTACCTCCATTGAGCAACGGGGAATCATGTTAAAAGATCGCGGGTTATCGTTGACAATTGTCCTCTTAATACGTGGTAATACGAAAGAAGACCCTAAATAAATAAGCAGAATAATTTGCAAGTTTGTAAAGACAATTTCGAACGTTTCTTAGTTTCACGGGAAAGTGGGTTTATGCAAATGTATGTATGTTATGCTAGGAACGTTAGAAGTAATAGCTTCTAAGTGTTTAATAAATTGTTGTAAGTGGGTAACTGTAGATATAGTTTGTGAAATTTAATTTTGACTTGTTTTGTTGTTCGTAGAGTCCAATATTTCTCTAAGAAGAAGCGGTTGACTGGAAGTAGTTGTAAACGGAACTGTGGCGCTCTGACGATTGAGACGATATGGTCAGAGCGTTTCAGTTGGAAGTAAGCACATGGTTGAATTCCAATAAAATATTTCAGGTTATGAAGAAATAAAAAAAGTCATCTCCGTCAATTTATTTCTTCATGTAATTACGTCAACTACACCGCATCAGAATTTCCACAACTTAAGGTTATGTTCACAGTGAAATGATAGAAAATAGGCGTGGCTATAATTAAATGTGCTGGCTATAAATACGAAAATATAATAATTTCTTACCTTAACTTCGAAAACTTCGAGAGAAGAACGTGGTGCAGAAAATTCACGGTGAAATATTTTGACAAAATTTACCTAAAACCAGCAGCAACAATTTTTTTGGTGACTCAGAGAAGTATGCTCTACTAGTGACGAGGGTGTCTGCTTTGCTGCATCGTTTAATAGACCTTACAGCTAGGGGTTTGATGCTAGGAAGTGGTCTCACATTCGGGGATCTAACCTTATAGTTAGTACAGTTCTTTAAAAAATGTGTGCAAACTTACCCCAACAAATTGAAATCTTAAGTAGTGATGGCCACAAATACCTGAAAATACGTCACACCGTATAAAGTTAATTTATTTTATTTTACTTCAAAAACAGTTTCAAACTGTGTGTGACGTGCTACGGGGAGAAGTGAATTTTGCGCACATTTTCTTAATTCTACCCTCAGCCATATACTAGTTGAATTCTGAATGCAGAAAAAAAGAGCGTTTTTGGCAATAATTGTTTACAAAATATTCGCACCAATGTAATATATCCTATTGTCAAGGGTAAATCAGCTATAAATTTGGGATCTTATCCCTTATCCTTCGTGAAGGAAGAATTTCGTGAACTATATTTCCCACTGAACTCCAGAAGACGTTCACAGGACGAAAAACCTGATCAAGATGAGGTTACTTAATTTTTTCCAATTGCTCGTATAAGAGACTCTCACGCAATGTAGCGTAAATACATCTCGCAAGACTAGCGCAAACAAACTCGCCGGCCATTACGCCTTACGGAGCTTGAAATCTTGAAAGATTTCGGAAATTACAAGTAGAAGTTTATTTTGTCGCCGGTTACGCAGGGAAGAAATGTTTGCTGTCGTCTCTACCGTCGCTTGCGGGCTTTGGGTACGACGCTTGGCTTGTGCGAGGTCGCAAAAACTGAACCCGTCTGGGGACAACCGCTCCTAGCAAAGCGCAGATAGGAGTTGTGATATGAGCGGAAACCGCGCAACGGCGCATCCTGCCAGCGAGTAGGATTAGGGCGATTAAGGTACAGTGCTGAGTAAAGAAAGTACACACTATATCTTTAGAAAGAATAATGTTTTCTGTGTTCTGATTAAGCTACTTCGCAAACATTTTATGTATTTTAGTCCGTCATGAGAAGATGCAATGCGTCATCATTTGCAGAGTATCAGCCCCAAATCCAGCACCAGGGTCGAGTGTTCACTCGTCCGTGTGACGAGTCCAGGTCATGCGCGCTGTCTGTGGGAGACTGTTGAAAGCGCCTCCGTCCGCGTGCAGGCCGTGAGCCCGCGGCGGTGGGCTCGCAAAAGCGCGGGGGCGGCAGTTGGCAATCCTGCGGTAAATGTGACTGGGCGAGGCGCAATCAGCAGCTCGGATCCAAACCACACACCGCTGCACGTGGGATTGAATCCGTCAGGACCTGAGAGAACCATTGTGTGCGTCAGGTTTGTTCAGTTGGTGCGAGGGGCGAGACTGGAGCAGCCCTCGGTGATGTGGGGTGATTTATCGACTTCATCTGTAACACTTGGTTACTGTGAAAAAGTCTTCATCCTTCTACGAAATGTTTTAGTTGAGGAAAGCAAGAAATGATTTACCAAAACTTTAGTTTGTTTTACATTTTAAAAAAGAAAATATTAGAACATCTATATACTTAAAACACTATGAGTTTTGGTTTTTAGAGATATTTGAGCTTCCTACTCATCCAAATTTCGTGATTAGTTTAAACAAAAAGTAGTGAACAAGAAGTGTGTTATCATTTGCACTTCTTAGCAGAGTTTGCAGCGTAGACACCAAATATGAATATCTTAAAATTAATGGTATAAATTCTTATGTGACGTATTTTTTTCATTAATGCGGTTTCAAGACCAACTAAAGAAAGTGGACTTGATTTTGAAGTTGGAATGTAGTTGGTCATGGTCTTTTTGTTGTTCGAGTTGCAATTTGATTTATCAAAAGCAGTCGACATTTCGTGAGGGTATAGTTAGCCAAGAGAAAATAAGAGATTTTGAGTTTGAAGATTGGGTGTTTTTAAATGCGAAGATTAGTGAATGTCTAAAAACATATTATCCAGCAATCGTTTGTCAACAAACAAAAGGTTAAAATTTTATATGCTATGTGATCATTATATGATTCGTTTTTTTAAGTTGGGCGGTTAAGGGAAGTGCCCTGTAGAGTTCACTGCAAGAAACATGATACATATATATCTTGGTATATATAAAATATTTGAATTATATTTTCAAAATGTTAACTCTATATTCACAGTAAATAGTAATGTGTTGTTGCAGAATTTGTAAAACTTCATTTTATCAATCTTGGAGAGTACGTACTGAACGACAGGAGATATTTTAAGGTCTTCCATTTTTGGGCTGTGAGCGTGTTACGTTTTGGAAATTCATTTTGTGTAAAACTATTTTGTTCAGCAGCACTTTTGGTACTGCAGGCCTCTAGTGATTACTGAAATATAGAGGCAATTAATGATATCGAGGTTAAACCGACGCGAGAGAAGAGATTTAAAGCCAACAGATTCTGTTATGTTTGCTGTCTCTATGAATATTTTACGTAATACCACACGATAAGAAAATATACGTGAGATACTTGTTGCTTTGAATAATTTTCCTACGTTAACGTTTACTACAACATGAATCGTCCACCTCACTTTGTTTCCATTGTTGTTGAGAACGGTGAACGGTTAAATCCTTGATGGACGGCCATTAGTAGTAACTCCTCATTCCTTTGTTTTGTTTGCGTGTCGTTGATATAGTGGAATAGGTCCTATTAAGAAAATAGATTTCATCACGGCGTCGTCGTTCATCAAGCATGACCTTATTTCCATGATGGCCGTCTGAGCCATAGCCGCTGCGTGTCTGCGGTTCCGCTGCCCGCCGCGCCGCGCGCTTGCATCTCTGCGCTGATTGTTCGGGGGACCATGAATCCCCCCACCCCACCCCTCCCCCGCCCCTCCGACTCCTTTACGAGCGGTTGCTCTGCGAACAGCTGCACTGCGTCGCTGGGACAGGGTCCTTCGATCCGGTGACGAAACACCTGAAATACATCGCGCAACTTAATTGGTGCATGTGATAGTAAAAGCACCAGTTGGCCATTGGACACAACGAAACATGCATATATTTCTCAAAATTCTTAGGATACCGTACCAGATTCGTCATGTGAATCTGAAATGGTGATACATATCTCTTTCATAAAATACACATTATCTAAAACTGACCAATTTTTAAATTTGTTCAATTTGCTATCAATTTATTTCCATGCCCCCTTTTTGATTCCAGTTGTGGACATTGGAAACTTACAAGATTTTGGTAGTAGTCACTCGACCGAGCAATGGTTAATCGAAAGTCTACCCTCACAGCGTCTTTGAGGCCAAAAAGGCTCAACATGTACAGATTTATGTTACATTATTACAATGCGAATATTATGGATGTTTTCAGTTTATACTTGAGATATAAAATGAAGAAAAATAAATAAATTCTCTTTATTCGAATCTTCACTTCCAAAAGTCATAAGCGCCACGTTCTCCAAATGGGAAATCTTCAATTCTCATGTTTCAAAATCTGTGGTTACCCTATCTGTGCATTCTTTAAGGTATTCTTTAAAAAAACATTGACAAGTTGTTCACGATCATTGTTCTGAAAGTCACAACCTTCGGGAAAGAAGTTAAAAGGGAGCATGTCAACAATTCTTTGAATTGAACATTCATGACGCCTTGTCTTGACATCTGATCTACATGTTTAAATGCCCGGTGAAAGAGTTGGTTGTGAAGTGTAGTGCGACGATGCTTGTTTACATATGGATGATAATCTTTCATTCATTTCATACAAACTATACATTTCAATCATCCTCAAGATAGTCGTTATTTCAAAATGAAAATAGAATATGCTACGACTGTATCAAGTCGTAAGGGAATGAACAATTGAGTAATGTAATCGGTTGCTATAGCAAGATTATCTTGAGAGAGGCTGACTAGAATACGAAAGACTTAAAGTGAAATACTTATTTAAATACCAAATTAGTAGTCTTCAAGTGATTAGAAGATTAGAGAAACCTTGGGAAACGTATTAGATATAGTTAATCGGTGGTTCAAGAATAGAGAACAAGATATTTTCGAAAGTGGAGCAGGTAACAGTCAGTAACACGCATGATATATTTTCTTCTTTTTGGAACTTTGTGTTTTATTTGACAGTTTTTGAGAGTGAAAAGAACTGATAGCAATTTGGCTAAGCAGTGGCAGCTGATGTTATTGTAAATACCCACGATTGCGGTCGCCTACGGGAGCAAACACTGTTGCGAGACGCTTTTCATTAGATACGTAAGAGTCGATAAAAGAATGAACCATTTTCTGTCGTTATATCTATTGCATACATTTTCCTATTGATATTTGTGATTTTTTTTAAAGAAACGGGGTAGAAATTGCAAGAGGAACAAAAGGCGGCAGAAATTGCAAAGAGAGCCAAGGGGGCAGAAATTGCAAGGAGTGCCAAGGGGGCAGAAATTGCAAGGAGAGCCAAGGGGGCAGAAATTGCAAGGAGAGCCAAGGGGGCAGAAATTGCAAGGAGAGCCAAGGGGGCAGAAATTGCAAGGAGAGCCCAGGGGGCAGAAATTGCAAGGAGAGCCAAGGGGGCAGAAATTGCAAGGAGAGCCAAGGGAGCAGAAATTGCAAGGAGAGCAAAGGGGGCAAAATTGCAAGGAGAAGCGAGTTAAGAAGGGGCGTGGCCGAGCGGTCGTAAACGGGCCGTGAGGAGTTAATACCTAAGCGCCATCGCGAGTTACGGGCGTGCGCGTGCTGTGGCGAGGAGCCGCCTGGTGGGCTGCGCGCCGCAAGTGCAGCGGAGTGCACGCAGCTGGCGGCGGGGCCTCTAGCAGCGGCGGCCGCTCTAAATATTTAGCCCTCGGGACCGCCTCTCCCCCTCCCCCTTCCCCCTCCACTTTCACCGCAGCGCTCCCAGCGGACGAGGCATAAACGTCGTCGGACGAAGTCGGGGTTACGACGGGGTGGTGGTGTCGGTGGTAGCAGCCCCGGAATGCCGATCAGATGGACCGAGCGCGCCAGGCAGAGCAGAGTAGACAGGCGAAGCTAAGCGGACGAGATGGATCAAACTATGTACGTCTCCCAGGCGGACCGGGAGAGGTGGCTCAGGGCATCAACTGATGTCACTGCAGTCCCCCTGACCGGGTGGTCCTAGGGTTCCACTCCCGACGGTGGCAGGCTTTTTGACATTGTCTACAAAGCCAAGTCAAATTCAGTCACTGTCTAGGGAAGACTTCTAGCTGCCGGCTGCCCTGATCGGTAGTTTACCGTGGTTTGTCCAACCAACAACAGGCGAATGTCGGAGCAGTACCATAACAAACGGGCCACGAACCGCGCTAGATCTTTACTTCCTCTTCTTGGTCCTATCCTCGCCCCTTACGTACACACACACACACACACACACACACAGACCCACACTAACATTCACTACTCTATAACACATGTCGGGAGACTGCTGGGGAGCTTAGAGCTTGTTTCGACTGGGTCCGTGTCCTGCTGGTGTGAGATACCTGGTTGGGAAAACCCTGCTAGCCGAAGGTAGGTCGGCGGCGGATTTTGCCATCCAGCGGGGGAAGATCACCTCCTCCCTCTGAGGAAAAAAATGCCCAGGAAAGAAAACCTTAGTAGTTGACACTTCCGGAATCAGTAACAATCAATCAGTCAATCCATCAACCGACCAGGCGGACTGGGAACTTTTAATGAATGATGCTTTGGATCGCCACAACTGCTGTGATCATTTGTTCCCTAAGTATAGAACTTGTTATATCCGTGTTGATGGGCGTGATCGTCTGACGCTGACCTACATGTTCTCTTGCGGGGTATCCCCTCTTCCTCGGCAGACAGGCACCGCCCCGTCCGGGACAACTTCTAAGCTCCCAGCATGTGTGATAATATAGTGCATATGTGTGAATATGTGTGAGTAAGGGTACAAATTAGAATCAGGAAGACGAACGAAAAATCGCGGACCGTGGTCCTTTTATTATGGTACTACTGAGGTGTCCACCTGGTGTAATCAGAGATAGCACGGACATCGCATCTGAGTAGCCTGGCTCTAGAACTTTCCGCCGGACACCCGCAGAATTCGTATACCCTGTAGTAAGAGTATATCGAATGTTTCCAAAAATCAAGATATTTGAAAGAAGTAATAATTTTTTTTCAAAGCAAGAGTAGAACAATTTTCGACTGTCTATTTTGCTTGGTGCTGTCTTCGTTTTTTTCATTTCATGACCACAATGTATAATTTCCATTTTATAGATGAAGTGAATATTTAACAGGTTAATATATAGTGAATTTCAAGATGAGTCAACTTCTATGTATCCTGGTGCGGAATTGCAATAAACGTATTTATCACGTATTCCACACGTTCCAAGTTTTCATTCTATAGACTCTAAGTACCTTTCTTTTTTAGTATTTTATATCCATCGTTCATTTCATGGGAGGTTTGTTGCTGCCCGAATGTTTGTACATTTACTCGTGTAGTCAATGGTCAGCAACGGATAGAAAAAGAGAGCGGGAGGTAGGAGGAGAGGGGACTAGTAAAAGTGTTGAAGTTCCTGAAACAGACCAAAGAATGTTACAGGATGCAAATGAGTAAAAAGGACACGCTATCTTTTATGCTCCGAGACGAGTGGTCAATTTGCAATTAGTGTTCGTCAAGAGAGTCAATACGATGTACAGGTTTTTATTGCAAACAATTTATTGACCATGTAATTATTCTTATTGCACTTCTGTTTTACGTCTGCAGGGAAATAAAATCCACCTCTTGAAAAAGAGAAACGGAAATAGTAGCCATTGCACTTACTCGATCATCTTCCCACAGAATTGTTGATTTTTGTATTCTTGGATATTCAGTATTGTTTTGTTTATTTAAGGTCGCTTTATCTGCGGTGCCATTAGCGATCAAATTATTGATTTTAACGTTAAGAAGCTGTCAGTTGTCACCGTCAGGTAGCATCTCCGCGTACGCGCCTCTTTACACTCACTCAAGCGGCCAGACTAGGGAAAGAATTAGAACAGTGGTAGGGGATAGAACACTTCACAGGGGTTGGACTAGCCCCTATGGAACAGTCAAGCTCGTTTTGTCGGAACAAATTTCACAAGAGATTGCCCGGAATCCAATAAAATTGTTGTGTGCTAGAAGAGCAAACAAATAGAGGTACATTATTGCTTCCTACGAGTCTCGTAACTGAGCACACTCGCTCTTTCACAATGTGCCAGGCTGCTCGATTCAGCGCAGATGGCTCAGCGCGATCTCCAGACTTATATCTTTGATCCCAGTGAATAAGCTGATAAGGAGTGCAAAAAACAAACAAACAAATTTTTAAATGAATTAAATCAGGGATTAATGAAATTCAAACGAAGGTGATATTCAAACAAAACTATTTTTATGTAGGTTTTGTTTGAATATCAGTAATCCCTTATTGATAGCATTAGTTTAAAGTTGGTTTTTGCTCTCCTGTAAAATTAATTTTTTTGTCTTATCAGCTTATTCACTGGCGTCAAAGATATAGTAATCCCACGACCATCCCTCACGGTTGTATCATTTCCGATCCACCAGTCGAAACAGATGAGAAGTCATTCGACGCGTCTCGGTATTGTAGATAATATTGCTGAGGTGTTTAAAATACATTCTCTCTTTACAGTATCGGGGGGAAAAGTAAAAAAAAATAGATTGCGCTTGAATTTGGCCATTGCGTTTCGGTGTTCATTGGTACATTTGGGAGCGCGGCTCTCCTGGACACGGCCACAAGTCCGGATTCCAGGGAGCAAAAACAGACCCTTGTGGTGCTCCCCTTGGGTCACGTGCTCGACGCGAAATGGCGGTGGCCACGCTATTTACCGCTCAACCTGACGAGGTGCGTTTTTGGCACGAAATAATGGTAGTTCTCGACGGATTTATGGTCGCTAGTGTACTACAGTTACATGCTACAATCAGATTTTCTCTCTTAATTGTAACAGCTGTACTAACGTTACTGTATTAGCCTTGAAATTAATAGCAAGAGGAATAATTGAAATCCGTAGATATATTCTTGTAATTTTTCATAGCATATTTCTAATTAAACGATAGAATATCACGAAATTCCTGCGGAAATTATGGAAAAAGCCAATAAATCTTCCGGCAGTTACAGAAAGATAGGGAGAAGTATTTCATCAAAAGCAACATTTCCAGGATGTTAGCCGGTGAGCCTTGTACATCTGTTTCTGCCAGCACTACTACTCAAGAACCATCTTTATTTATAAAAGAAAATGTAATACCTAACAGAGAAATAAGATTGAGTGAGAGAAATTTTAAATATACGGAAACATACCAAAATTGTTATTTTCATATTAATTATTTAACAAAGTAACGATTATATCAAGTCATGTTCCTTATTTGAGCTTATACTATTTGTTTAATGCATTTTCTTCTTTCTTCATTTTAATTAGTCGAAGTCGTAAAAGTGGAGATTATTTCGTTTGTAATTTTTAAAACATTTATTGTTATCCTTGTTCGATTACAGACAGAACCTTTCAAGGTATTGAATACATTAATATAACTAATTCAAATAATAACCAATTGATATATACATTAACTAAAGGATACAATTTAAGTTATGTACATAAATACTGAAAAATACCCTTACAGGGACCTCTAACATCTTCTTTTAATTGATTAGATACATTTTTTATTTTTGTAAAACAAAGGTATAATATATTGTCAATAGTATAATATTAATTGTATATAGTGGTCCAATTAGGGAGGTTGTAGTAAGTCTTTTGAAAATTTTAAATTAATTCTTGAATTTATTGAAGATGTTTTTCCTAGTTTAAAACGTCCATAAGCTGGACTAGTGTGTAAGGATGAGTAGAAGTTCTGTGAGATTTTGAGTATCCATGTTTTTATGTCTTGAATTCAGAGTTTTTTGTGTAACTGTTCATTTCTTATAAACAATGGTGGTGGTAACTGAACCGCGATTTCGTTTGTAGTGCAGCGGGCAAGAAATATTCAAAAAGCCAGCGCGGGCATAAAGTCCGAAAGGCCCGCATGGATATTAAGTATTCCATCACGTCATCCTTTGTTTCAGGTCCATAAGCACACAGTAATGAACTGGCAAACCATACAGATAATTTTGAGGATTTAGCTACTTTTCAATTTTGTATTGTACCTGGTGTATCTGTTCCGTTTTGTTCCCTTCTGTGCACCTTTGCGACCAAATATTTAGCGAGCAGGGGGACATGTTGCGTGCTGGAATATTTCCGTGAGAATGCCGAGCGAATATCGGGGGCTGGAATGTGAGAGTAGAGAAAGGCGTGGAGCGCGGTGAAGCTGATCCCTGGACGCCTCGTTAACGACGAAGCGAGCGGCGCGCCGCGCAGCCCTTCCGGCAATTCCCACGTGCCACCGCGCGAAGGGCAGGCCCTTTGAGGAGGCGTTTAGCGGCTACGACTGGAGTATCAATAGGAAGATCTTTGTGTAATAAACACCTCAGTGCATCAACTGATGTCACTGCAGCGCCTCTGACCGGAAGGTCCTTGGTTCCCTCTCCCCACGGCGGCAGGATTTTCGACACTAGCTTTTCAGCTAGGTCGAATTCAGTCGCTGTCTGGAGGAGAATTCTAGCGGCCGGTTGCTGTGATCGGTAGTTTTCCGTGGTTTCTCCGATCAGCACCAGCCGAATGCCGGAGCAGTACCCTAACAAACGGGCGATGGACTGCGCGCGATCTTTCCTTCTTCTTCCTTGTTCTAACCTCACCCCTCACTTACACACACACAGCACTACATTAACACACATGTCGTGAGCTTAGAGCTTGTCCCGGCTGGGGCGGTGCCCCGCTGATGGGAGAGTCCTGGTTAGGGGGAAACTCCCTAGCTGACGGTAGGTCGGCGCCGGACCCAGCCATCCAGTGGGGGAATATCGCCGCCATCTCGCGAGAAACACATGCACTACACTCATGGGAATAATGACCAAAGCAGTCGACGAGCCCGGAAACACGAAAAAATCAATCAAAATCAATAAATTTATATAATAAAGAAAGTGGGTGTGAGGAAGTGGAAGTCTGGAACAGTTTCCAATAAATTACAAACATTTATTATAATTTGAGAACATATTAGGGGGGTATGACACATTGAGAAAGAGGTAAGACCAGCTGAGGTGGCTCAGGGCATCAACTGATGTCACTGCAGTGCCTCTAACTGGAAGATCCTTGGTTCGAGTCCGACGGTGGCAGGATTTTCGACACCAGCTTTTCCGATTGGCCGAGTTCAGCCTCTGTCTGGTGGTATCTTGAGGAAAATTCTAGTGTCCGGCATCTCTGATCGGTAGTTTTCTGTTGTTTCTCTCGCCAACATCAGGGGAATGCGGGAGAAGTACGCCTGTAAGTTGTATTTTATTTTTATTTACTAGCTGACGTAGGTTGGCGTCGGATCTCGCCAACCAGCGAGGGAAGATCAACAACACCTCTTAATAGTTGACACGCCCAAAACCAGCAATCAAAGAAGCAAGCGAGAGATTAGAAGCGACTTTAACAATTAAAGTGAGTACGCAAGCTTGCACGCACCTCATGCCGAACGTGTGGTGTGTATTGAAAGGGGGAGGCGAGATGCAAAATGAGCCGGTGGAGCACGCGAGACTGATAATGGGTTTTGACCGATAATCAACCAGTTGTTTTTATAAATAATTGCATTTTCTGCCTATTGTGTTTATTATGTCGGAATTGCCGTTGACGATGTTCATGTAGATATTAATGATGTCAGATGGATATCGATTATGCTGTTCTCGATTATGTGCATGTTGCTCTTGTGCCAAATAATGCCGTCAAAACTATTTGTCACTGAATATCATAATTCAAGCCATGAATTTGTACGCTCATTCCGCAAAAGTAAAATTGATGATCCTCGGAAATATATATTAAAAACAAGGAAACAAAAACACTTACAGAATGCTATCTCTGGGGTTAACGGAGGTATTTCAAGGTTTCTAGAGGTTGCAACAATTTATCTGAAAGTGTCGAAGCATGTGGGTATGTTCAAAATAATCGCTAAACATTTATATTTTATCAGCTCCTGTCAATTTTTGGAAGTTCGGATATTCATTCAGGAAGTTCATTATAACTTTAGTATCAGTTTCATATTGAAAAAAGTTTCTTATCTGTCATTTCTCCCTCATTTTTCGACTTCAATCTAACATACATCGTTTAATAATTCTCACTTCTGTTGAAGCTCCGTGACTGACATGCCATTTGTGAGATTTGTGGGAAAACTGCCGCGAACTTCAGAACGTTTGAGAAAGGAGTCCTAGAGCACGATGGTTCTGATGCCTGTAACAACTAAATGAGGTCGTGGGAACATAGTGATAACGCAACAGTCCATAATTTTTGTAAGCCGGTTGAAAAACAAACTTAAGCACAATGAGAGGAGTTTTATTTTTTATATACATTTCTGGCTGTTTTCGAAACACACACACATACACACATACACGTACACATGTACGTTTACACATACATACACATACATGCACATGCACGTACATGCACATGCACATACATACACACACACAACAAACATTATGATCGAAATGCTCAACAATTCGATCATAATGTTTGTTTTTAGGAGACATTCTAAGGCCCTTGGTTTGGATTTATGAAGTGGGGGTTAGGACTATCTTCTCCCGACCCTGCGAATATTCGTATAAGTGGCAGAGAACTTTGAGCTCGTGACGTGCCCTTTAGCGAAGGAGTAAGAAGAGTCGGAGGGGGAGCAGGTGGTGTTGGTCGCCAGGTGCAGGCGCTGTGCAGGCGTCGCCCGGGGGGCGGGGGCGGAGGAGGCGTGCTGACGCGTTAAGGGAGCGCTGATCGCGCAGAGGCCTCGGGCGGATTCTCAGAAGCTGCCACGCGCCTCCACACGCCGCCTCCGCGCCACGCCTCTGCCTACCAACACCCGCGGGGCTTTCGCCTGCGCTCCTCGCTACACCGCGTCCCTCCCCTCGCACGCCCTCGCCAAGGCGCTTCTCTTTCGCGCCTCACTCCGTTCCACACTTCCCACCCCTCCCCGTCCCATCCCGCACCATCTCGCCCACAACTCCACGAAGAGCGGTAGCTCAGCGCGTCAACTCAGGTCACTGCAGCGCCTCTTTTCAGCTAGCTCGAATTCACTCTCTGTCTGGAGGAGAATTCTCGCGGGCAGCTGCTCTGATCGGTAGTTTTCCGTGGTTTCTCCGATCAACACCAGGCGAATGCCGGAGCAGTACACTACCAAACGGCCTACGATAATTCCTTCCTCTTCCTTGTCCTAACCCCACTCCTTACACGCACACACACACACTTACACTAACATGCACTACACTACCACATTTTCCGGGAGACCGGTCGGGAGCTTAGAGCTTGTCCCGACTGGGGCGGTGCCTCGCTGGTGGGAGGGTCCTGGTTAGGGGGGAACCCGCTAGCCGACGGTACGTCGGCGCCGGATCTCGCCATCCAGTGTGGGAAGATTACTACTATCTCCCGAGAGAAAAACATGCACTACACTTACGGGACTAATAACCTGAGCTGTTGACGCGCCTAGAATCACCAACCAACCAACCAGCTGACCTGTAACTCCGCGCCCGCCCCCGCGCCCCTAGTCCTGGTCTCGCCTTCCCGCTCTTCCACCACACCTTTCCCCGTTTCTTGGAATCTCGTCTCGTCCCAACCGTCCCGCCTAGCTGTGTCTTGTGGCTCAGCAACTCGCTCCTAACTTGCATCGCCCCGCTCATCTCCACTATTTCGCCTCGCGCACCTTCCTCGCATCTTTCTTGCCTCCACACCCTCCTCCTCAGATCGTTTAACCCCTCGCGCGCCCCGGACCAGTTCTCGTCTCGCCTTCCCGTCTCATCGCCCACCCCGTCCCCCCTCTTCCGCTCTCGCCTTCCCTACCACTGACTCCCTCCCCTGTCTCACCCGGATCCATTCTGCCTTCGCGTTTCCCCTCGTTGCCCGCCCCGCCCTCGCCCCTCTCCAACCTCTGCAACGCCCACTTTCGCCCTCGCCCCAGTCTGCACCTCTCTCTCACACACCCTGCACTTTTTAACCGTCTCCCCCCCCGCCGGATCATTTCTCAACTTGTTTTCCCGTCTCGTCACGTCGTCCCTCTCGACCCCCTGCTTCCGCCCTCGCCCCAATTCCCCGCTTCCCTGCCTCCCTGCGCGGCTCAGGACCGAGCTATCCCCTTATCGGGTACGTCCTCGCCAACCTCTGCAGTGTATGCCTCTGGCATCTCTCCCACAACTCCGCCACCACCTGATATTCTAACGCTCACTTCCATTTTTCACTCGTCCCCGTGCCTGCTCTTCCCAGTCGTCTTCACCCAGTTCGCATCAGAGGCCGGCTCTTCACAGTCGCTGTTTAAGTTCAACTCCGCTTCCTAAACAACAGACTTCGACACTGTCCGCTCCCCGTCGTAATCATTTCACCTCCCCACGTTCTGTCGCCTGCCACTTCGCCGGCGCGTGTTCTCGTCTGCCCCGCTTCAACTATATGCCCGCCCCGCCCCGCGCCCGCCCCGCCCCGCCCCGCGCCCGCCCCGCTCCCGCCCCGCTCCCACCCCGCTCCTGCCCCGCGCCCGCCCTTGGCCCGCGCCCGCCCCGCGCCCGCCCCGCGCCCGCCCTGCGCGCCCGCGCCCGCCCTGCCCGCCCGCGCCGCGCGCTGATCTCATCCCATCCAGCAATTGGGCATGAGTTATTTGTCCACAATACTCCAAAAGTGAAGAGTGTAAAATCATTGTGCACGTGACGTGGGGTCAGTATGTCATCCCTGAAAACCTTTTGTGGACATTCCAGGTAGAGCGCCTTAAGCAGAATGCCGCTCGTACTGCGTGTCTGCACTCCCCGTTCGTGCTTTGTCTTCTCCGTATTCGTTACTTTGCTCCGACCCCTTTCGATCCCGTTCCCGTTCCGTCACGAGTCCTCGTTCTTGCCTCCATCGCCGTCCACGAATGCGCCAAGCCTCGCCTACGACTTCGTTTCTACCGCCTCTCCACCGTCCCGTCCGGTACCCCCAGTTCAGTTCAGTTCAATCTCGCGTTGTGTCCACGTCTCCATACTACCTTTTCCTGCCCCATCCCATCCAATTCCCTTCCGACCAATCCCATCTTACCATGCCACGTGACGTCACTTGTCTTGCCCCGTCATGCTTTCCCCTCTAATTTAATTTAGAATGGACAACACAGGAGGAATGAACAAAAGCAAGAATTTACCGTTCTCGCCGAAATTATGGACAGTTAGAAACTCGCGTTTTTGTTTACTTTAATTTCTCATCTTCCATAAAGACACAAAGAAGCGCCGGACAGGAGCAAGGGGGTTCGCGCATGAAAATCTGAGGGCCGCGGTGCGCGTGGGTGTCCTTCTGCCCGGCGGCGCCCCGCCCCCACCCCCGCCCCCGCTCATTACGCGCATCGACCGCCTGCGCCCGCCCCCGCTCTCGCCAGCGCTGGCCCCACCACCCACACTCCACCCCGGCACTGCCCCACCCCCACACCAGCAACGGTGGCTCAGTGCATCAACTGATGACACTGCAGTGCCACGGGCCTGGGGTTCCTGCTCACAAGCGGCCTAGCAAAGTCGAATTCAGCCGTGTCTGGAGGTGAATTGTAGCGGCCGGTTGCTCTAATTGATAGTTTTCCGAGGTTTCTCCGATCAACACCAAGCGAATGCCGGATCAATCCTCCAACGCCAGGGACCACGGGCCGCGCGCGATCTTTCCTTCCTCTTCCTTGCCATCTTATCTCTCTCTCTCTCTCTCTCTCTCACACACACACTTTCACTTGCATGCACTATACTATCTCACTTGTGGGGGAGACCGGTCGGGAGCTTAGAGCTTGTCCCGGCTGGGTTGGAGGCCTCGTTGGCGGGAAGATACATGGTTGGGGAAAAACCGCGCAAGCCGACGTATGTATGTCGGCGCTAGATCTCATCTGACGTGGGAAGATCAACGTCACCTCCAGAGATAAAAAAACCATCAGTATACTTACGGGACTAATTCACCTAGTAGATGCACCCGGAATCAATCAATCATTGGCCCCCTATCATCACGCCCAATTACCACCCTCATCCTCACTGCTTCGTCTTCAGTGACCGCACTGCGTCCCACCCTCACCGCCATCCCCACCACCGCCCTCTTCTGACTCCGGCCACATCGCACCCGTTGCCTCGGCCAGGCCTCCGGCAGGGAAAGGAGCAAAAGGCTGACGACTGCAGTAGTAAACTTCAAACGACGCGCCTGCAACGCCAATGCGCACTTTGTGGAATGCTGCTGTTGAAGTTTATGATGCAGCTGTTGTACTCCTCTCTAGCAGCAAACGCTGCTCCAATATCGAGCGACATTTTAAAAATCCTTGTTCCACGAGATAGATATGACATGGAAGGAACTCTACTTATAAAATTATTTTCATTAATCGTTACTATCAATGATCAGAGCCAAAATACATAAATATATTTACGTTGCAACTTACTTTTATTACGGGGGAGCAAATATTTATCAATTTTTGTAGAAAAACCTTTGTTGCTGCCATAATTCAACATATTATTTGTACGAGTATAAGAGCTGTTTTCTGTAGGGGATGGGGTTTCAGAACTAGAGAAGAAGGGCGCATATTGCACTTCTCCCCCTTCCGTGACACAGGTTTTAATTTTTTCATTAAGGAAATTAAGAAAATTCGCCAGATCAACACTTTGTGCACTTCTTGGCAGAACAGAAAGTATTGTTGCCACGATTATTAAATTACACCTTTCTTACTTTATGTAACCTCTTAGAAAATGCTCGCTTCTTAGCATTAGTACAGTTTTATATCAAATTAAAATTCAAAATAGAATTTCAAAATCTTCCTCTACTTTGAATCCACGTTTCCGGGCTGTAGATGTTGCTGGCCCAGGTACGTGTCCATTTCATCTTAAAGCTTTCCCATCCATTGACACATTACTTAACTTCGGAACGTTATTTTTCGTAATGTGTCTCAGCAAATGGTGTACGTAGTCAACTGGTATACTTCAAATATCAGTCAATACTAATAATTGAGATTTATATTAAACTATTCACGTAACTCCTATATTATACTATTCACGTAGCCCTTGTAGAATTGGATAGCAGAGATCTTGTGGTTGGCTGTTCTGATTGGTAGTTTTTGAAGGTTTGTCCAATTAATACCAAGCGAATGATAGATTAGTACCCTAAGAATTGGGCGAAGAGCTAGGCTCCTTTCCTACTTCATCCTTGTCACTTACTACCCCTTGCACACTTACAGGCGCGTACGCATCCACACACACACACACACACACACACACACATACACACAGACGCACACTCTCACTTACACCACGATACATGTTAGGAGACTCGTTGATGGTTAAAAACTTGTTCTGGCTGAAGGGGGGAGGAGATATAGGAAGGAAAAAACCCTAACGTATAGGTATGCGTCAGCAGGGAACGGACATCTCCATCTGTAACAAGCACTACACTTACAGAACATGTGACCTTGGACATCGACGCGCGCAGATATTACAATATTTCATCCATAAAACTTATAAAGTGCATTTATTTCCTAACTTGCAAGAAGACCGGACTTTCCAGTCGAAAGATCTTGGAAAGCTGAAGCCATTCGTTTTCCTTCGTGGCGCTTCTTCGGGTCCTCTCTTTCGGAAGAGTGCCCGCCCTGTCCCCCAGTCCTGATGGGCCTCGCCGGGGCTTACACAGCTGAACTCGTCATTAATCTTTCGTCAGTCACCAGAGTCTTTGCAGCGGAGTTCGCTCTCCACGGCTGCAGCTGATCCTTCGAGTTGTCCTCTAATGCGAAGCGGTGGAGTTACTTCTAGAACCCACGTCAATGGACGGTTGTGTCACATTCGGAAATATCTCAACTTAACGGTAATGCTGTTCGGATAATGACTTACTGCATTCGCGTTAGCACTACTTATGTGTATAGAATAAACTGTCGTCATCAAACCGTTAAATTTGTTGATGTTTTACTTCATTGATATTCGTTTGGTCCCTGGTGAAACTCAATAATTGATAGGAAGATAATTTTCGTGGTCGGCTTCTCCGATCAGTATTTTTTGGTGGTGTCTCCGTTGAATATAAGGCGAATGCTGGAGGAGTATCGTGAGAAGCGGGCCAGGAATTGCGCACGATGTTCGCATTCCTTCTACTCCTTGTCTCTTTATCTTCCCCTACGCACACGCACGTACACACACACAGACACACACATGCGCACGCACGCACACACACACAGACACACACATGCGCACGCACGCACACACACACAGACACACACACACGTACGCACACACATAACAAACATATTTCCGCACCTTACCATGCACGTCGGTAGGCCAGTCGGGACCGGGAGATTGCCTTTCTAGGGGAGATCCCTGGAGAGGGAAACCTCCGCAGCTGCCCTGTTCCTCGGCGCCGATTGTCACGTTCCTGCGGGAAAAGAACACTGCCACCGGGGAAGGACACACGCTCCCGCGATGCAACGTGCACAGCACAAACCAGACTAATCACCAAAAGAGTTGACTGCCCCAAAACATGAAGTACTTACTCTCTCAAGCATGCCATTCTTTTGTTAGCGAGGAGAAGTTTTTAATTGCGAGTGTGTCGCAGCCGGTTGGCGAGACGCCAGACTGGTAAGTAACGCCGCAGCCCCCCGACGGGGCCGGAGCATGGCGGGGCGGAACTGAGCGGGGTGCAGCGGGTCGGAGCTAGGGGGAGCGGAGTGGGCTGCAGCGGGGCGGGGCGGAGCGGGTCGCAGCGGGCCGGAGCGGGCCGGAGCGGCTCGGAGCTGGGAGGGGCGGAGCGGGGTTCAGCGGGTCGGAGCTGGGAGAAGCGGAGCGGAACGGGGTGCAGCGGGCCGGAGCGAATCGGAGCTGGGAGGAGCGGAGCGGGGTGCAGTGGGGCGGAGCGGGGCGCAGGGGCGGGGCGGGGTGGAGCGGGCGGAGCGGGGCGGTGCGGCGCGCGGGGTGGGGCGGAGCGGAGCGGTGCGGGGCGGAGCGGGCCGAAGCTGGAGGAGCGGAGGGGGGTGGGGCGGAGCGGGGCGCAGGGCGGGGCGGGGTGGAGCGGTGCGCTGTGTGCAGGCGGCGCGAGTGGTGATTCAGCGTCTGTCAAAGCGCCTCTCTCTCGGGGGCGGTGGCCGCCGCCTTGCGCCGCGCGAATCGCCCGGCGGGCGCGGGCCCGCGGGCGTGGGCGTGGCGGGGAGGGGCGGCGAGCCCTGGAGGTCTGCGCGGCGCCAGTCGCATTTGGGAAGCGGGTGGGGGAGGGAGCCGGGGGAGATGCGGCGTCTGGCCGCGGGGGGCACCGCAGGGGCCATCCTTGGAGGTCGCTTGGCTGTGCGAGGCCGAATGGGGTGGGGACGGTTGGGCTGCATCAGAGGCGGTAGCGCAGCCTGGGCGTGGAGGTGCAGGGGGGGACGAAGGATAGCGAGGGCGGGCGTGGGGGGGGCGCCCAGGGGACCGGGCGTCACATCTCGTCGCGTCTCCCCGGAAAGCGCTCCGCAGCTGCCGGAGGGGGAGGGGGGACTTGAAGGCGGCACTCGACTGCAACACGCAGCTCAGCAAGAGGAAGCCCTGGGGGGGGGGGGACCAAGGCCCAGATCAAACCGAGCAAAACAGGGGGAGAAGGAAGCCAGAAATGGAGTCCACAAGGGGACTGTTAGACTGGACAGAAGAGGGGAAGGAGGAATCAGAAAGGAGAATAGGAAAACAAAAGTTTGATTGATTAATGAATCCAAGTTTATTGGTTCTGTAAGTGTAGTGCATGTTTTATCGCTGAAGGTGGTGATGATCTTGCCTTACTGGATGGCGAGATTCGGCGCCGACCTACCTGTCGGCTAACAGGGTTTTCACCAACCAGTAATCTCCTACCAGCGGGGCACCGCTCATGGCAGGACAAGCTCGAAGCTCAAAGCTTAAAGTTTCCGACCGGTCTCCCGGCCTGTGTCGTAATGTGCACGTCAGTGTAAGGGGTGAGGATCGGACAAGGATGAAGAAGAAAATATCGTCCTTTGCCCGTTCTTTAGGGCACTGCTTCGGCATTCGGGAAGGCGAAACAGAAAGTGTAAGAAGGAGGGGGAGGGACATTACGTGGGCAGAGGAACGACAATTAGACGAGTTATATGACGAGGATGCTCAATATATTAAGCACACCCGCTAAAAAAAATGAGAAAAGAGAAATATGTAAACAAAAGTTTCTAAAAGAAATAAGGCAAATGGAGACAAACAACTTCATCACTGTACTACTCACAACTGTAATAAATCATTTTCAGACAAAATGAGAGAAGAAAAGGAAGACGTGTATGAGAGAGGCTAATAGAATAAGAATGAGGGGAACAACTTGTTAAAGTGTATAAAAAATATATCTTAAATAATTCGAGAGGGAAAGTTCAGAATTATCGAGATAGACTGATTCACGGAAGAGCGGAAATCAAGTGTTGGCGAGTCACTCCCTCATCACACACACACGGACAAACACACACACACACACACACACACACACACACACATACATGCAGTAAAAGTCATCACTTACAAATTCCATGTACAGATGAAGTGTTTTTAAATAGTCTTGTATGTCCACTGCAAATCCCCATGTATATACTCTTACTACTTCGTTAAATTCGCAATCTAATGTCAGGGAAATATATTGCAGCCATAACTGCTCCGTCTCCTCCCCCACAACATAACTCTTTTTGTGTTCTATAATGAGCCCATCCCAGTCTGGCGCAGAAGAAAATTAATGTCTTCTATACTCCCCCACACCTCAGCGGTTATCTGTGGGTGTCCTGTTTGGCAAATTGCCACTCGCAGAGAAATGAATTGGCGACCTTCCCAGTGGCAGGTCAACGACGCGAGCATAGTTACAGTTCGATGAAGCGAACCGCAGTTGCCTGACCAGTTGCGGCTGTAGAGGTCTTGTTCTCACACTCAGAGGCGATTGACGACAATCAGTTTAATGAATGTTTACGGATCAACGAAAATGCTTACGGGTCAACGTGGCAAATGACTTCATGGACATATTTTGAAACGCACTGGAAAAGCGGTTTTCTATGGGAAAGTAGATCCAAACCGTTCTCTTGGAAGAGACACACAAAGAGAGGTTTGGGGCAAATTTTAGCGGAAAATTTAAAATATGAATATAGTTAAAATTTTGAAGACTTTCAATGAAATAAAAAATTGATTAAATATTACACACATTAGAATGTTTTATATTTTTTACATCCTCCAGGTTCATATTTTGTTTATTTAATAATTCTGGAGAGTTTGAAACTGTAGCAGTTTTGTTCGCAAAATATAATAGCAATTAATCACATTTATTATATTATTTAATTTTGCTGAAAGCATAGCATCTGAAATTTTAAAATAACTTTTTATATTTACTTGTGGAATCGCATATATTTTTCAGATAAATGAATATTCAAAAAGCAAAGCAAAAATCAGGTCAGCCGAGGTCTAAGGCAGGAATGCGGTGAGCCCGATTCGAGGGGTCGCGGGTTCGAGTCGCCCGCAAGCATGGCTATTTCCTGAGCGTCGTAACAAGTTGGCCCAACCGCCCCTCCCCCGCCTATACCAAACCTTTACAATAACATCCCTTCGTTGCTTGTTCGCTAGGGTGGCGTGGGTATTGTCAGATTTAAATGTAGTGACTCCCCAAGGTCGGAGCTGGAAGGAGAGGTAGGCACAGCCATCCAATCGGGAGCTTCAGTAGAGGTAGCCTTCAGTTTAAAAATTGAAGTGGTAATGAAGCTCCCTATTGGAAAACCGCTCAGAGCTGATATCTGCCAAAAGTCATTATATTTAAATCTGTCAATAGAGGCTGCGTTGCAGGTAGGCGGAGCCATTCCTTAATACCTGGCCTCCGCTGGTAACAGTGTCGGGCGTCGACACCAGGTGATGTTACTTTCATTCCTGGGGTCTCAGCGGAACCTTACTTAGGCGCTGCTATGATATCTGCACAGGCTATTTACGGACTGACAAGTCTGATTGACGGGCGATGCTAGTTAGGATTTACAGAGTATGCACCGATAAAGCACGCATAAGCCTTTCCAGTGACAGAGTGGGTCCTAATGGTAAGTAGGTAACAGCATGGACAGTACGAGGTAGTAGTACAATAATCTATGCAGTGGTTTGTTGAATGACTCGTTAGTATCAAGGAGGTAAAAATGTACAGTAAACTTTCAATATCTCCGCATCTCTTTGAGGAAAAGAGAATCATACGACTAAAATTACTTCATGAAAACGAGTTGGTTCGACTGTTATTACAATACACTACGTTTCCTTAGGGTTCTGCAGCGAGGTGTTAAAAGACAAGATCTTGCACAATAAATAAAATAAACGTATTGATGATCGCACAATATTTGCACAGTTGTGCTTTATATGTGCCGGTCAGTCAATATGGCCTGCATCAATCTGTGTCGTGACCTTAACGTAGACTGATTTGTCGCGATACGCTCCGTCGTCACCGTTTCTTTTTTGTTTGGCGTGTGCGTGTTTTAGTTTACACAAGTTGGTGTTTTAGATTTACGGGAGTTCACATGTGTACATAATAGTAGACCGGGCGCCTTATCAACTATTTTACATTCCCACAACTTCGAAACGGTTTACAGTATCAACATGCAGATTCCTCTAAACAATGTCAAAAAATCATGTAGAAAGGAATATGCCAATTGTTTGAAATATTTTTAGTTTCAAGAAATTAATCATCTTTGAATTTTAAATAGAACTACGTATTTTTCTCGTCAATAGTCGATAAATCATAAAAAGAGGAATCCAATGATGTATCATATGTTAGTGTTTTAGTATAAAAGTAAGTTTTCTAACTTGTCATTTTAAATTAAATAGACTTTATTTCCTGCAGCAGCCCTTGCAACTGGCGTCCTTGGGGAAGGGACCTTCGCTTCGTGGCGTCCCCGTCCGTAACAGGCTTGGCGCCGCGAAGACTACCTTTTCTAAAGCAAGGGGAAATATTGTCCAGTTAATTTCAAATCACACGTCAGAAAGTCTATTTTTATACTAAAATTTCTAACAAAATACTAACGAATAATACAACATTGGATTCGTCTTTTCATTATCTAGCCATTGCTGGCGAGAAAAATATATCATGTATGTATGTATGTATTTGGCGTTATTGGGTCGAAAGTCCGACTTCGCCAGCCAGCTACAAGTGTTACATTTGCCTGAACCAAGTTAAATTCCCATGCTTGGAGGAAGAGTGACCTGAGCCAAACATGACGTATTCTCTTCACCGTAAGTAGCAAGATTCGCCTGCTTGAGCTTTTCTTCGTCAAACAGCTACAGAACTTGGGACGATTTTATAGGAAAGTTACAACTATTGTTGCCTCGACCGGGAATCGAACGCGATACCACAGCACGGGAAGCTAGTACGCTGCCCATGAGCCATCCCAAAGGCAAAATATATCATTCCACTTAAAAAATAAAAGATGATTAAATTTCTCAAAACCTAAAAATATTACGAACAATACATAGCATCGTAGGCTTTCACGGCCGGAGTCAATATTAGTAAAATTTTCGGGGCTGGTAGGCCGTGGTCCAGTTGGCATTGAAGTACCAATGTACCATTGGTACTTCAATGCCAACTGAACCACGGCCTACCAGCCCGGAAACTTTTACTAATATTACGAACAATGTCTATACAGAATATTACATGCTCCATGATTCTGCATTGTTGAGCGAAATATATACATATAGATATCGCATACCGTACAGAAGTTATGGGGGTGGCTCACATTTGGTGGGACACTCTGTATATACTCACATGTTTTATTAAGTTATCCGGTTCCACTGAATCGTGACAATTGGAGTTGTTCTACACTCACCTGTGTGTCTTGGATCGCTCTGTGACACGCCCCCTCCAATAGCGAGAGCTCGCATGCGACAGCTCCGTTTCTTGGAGCTGCGTCTTTTAGGCCCTGGGGGACTCCTCACCCCTTCCCTCCCCTTCCCCCTCCCCAGGGACAGCGCTGTCGCATCTCGGAAGAACCTCTAGCTTCCATCGGCGCGCTGCACGACAGTCGTTTCCACCGACATTATAAGTGTTTTTGCATAACTCAGAGTGTACATAACCGAAAGCTTGAGCTTAGCCGTAGTAGGAAAACTGGTACGCGGGTGCCAGTCAATTTGCCAATCTAATCTAGTACTAAACATATTCACTTTAGAAAAAACTAGTGTTGTACAAAATCTATTTATGCTAACACAAAATTTAGAAATGACAGTGATAATTGCTAATATTGAGATGTAGCCCGTAAAATACATAAAAATACAATCAAAACTTGGCTTGTAATAACTTAACATAAGCCTTAAAACTACTATTTACTACTCACTCTCCCTGCCACTCATCTTCTTCCTCAGTTTTTGCTTCATCAGTGTCAGCAACATCTCACCACTCCCCAGCATGCTTCACTTCTTCACCCGCACCCAACCATCTCCACCACGCTCCACCATCCCCACCGCCTTTCCTCTCCATACCAGACCTTCCCTGCCACTCCCTTCCACGCTGTATCTCTTCTTTTCTTCACCAAACCACACCGCCGCCGTCGCCACGGCTCACCACTCTCGCCAGTTCCCACCGTTCCTGCCATTTTCGCACGTCATCACTTCCCTCACCACTTCCACTCGAGGCCGCAGCGTTTCCTCCACCCCGCCCCGCGTGGCAAACGTCGCGGGCTGAGCCCCGGTTTTTCGGCGTCGGCCCCGGCTGTGGCCCTTGGGGAACGCCCTTCTCGGGAAGACGCAACGCGTCCCCGGGCGCGGCCGCGCTCCGCCTCATGCATGGCCAACGCCCTCGCCCCTCGCCCCTCGCCCCCTCGCCCCTTCGCCCCCTCGCCCCCTCGCCCCCTCGCCCCCTCGCCCCCTCCCCCTTCGTCCCCTCGCCCCCCTTGGCCCCCACGCCCTCCGCCCCCTACCCCCTCGACCGCCCCTCGCCCCCTCGCCCCTTCGCCCCCTCGCCCCCTCGCCCCCTCGCCCCCTCGCCCCCTCCCCCTTCGTCCCCTCGCCCCCCTTGGCCCCCACGCCCTCCGCCCCCTACCCCCTCGACCGACGCCCCTCGCCCTCGCGCCCCGAGAACTTCGAGGAGTCTCCAGCCACCTCCATTCTACCTGCTGTAGTCTCTGGCACCTCTAGCTCATGCGCCCGGGTTCAACCCGACAGCTTGTTTACGCCTAAAATTAAGATTGATTGATAGATTAGTGTTTCTTGGCGCGCTAACTGCTAAGTTCATTAGCCCCGTAAGTATCGTACATGTTTTAATCGCGGGAGATGGCGATGATCTTACCGGGTCCCGCTGGAGGGTGAGTTCCGGCGCCGACCTTCACTTTGGCTTGTATGGTTTTCCCCAACCAGGTACTTTGCACCAGAAGGGCACAGCTCCATCCTCTCTAAGCTCCCGGCATGTGTGGTAATGTAGTTCATGTGAGTGTGTGTATAAGTAAGCGGTGAGAATAGGACAAGGAAGAAGGCAAGATCGCGCGCGGTCTGTGGCCCGTTTGTTAGGGTGCTGCTTCGGCATTCGCCTGGTGTTGATCGGAGAAAACACGGAAAACTACAGATCAGAGCAACTGGCCGCTAGAATTCTCCTCCAGACAGCGATTGAATTCGATCTTGCTCTGTAGCTATAGTTGAAAATCCTGCCACCGTCGGTTGTAGAAACCTTGAACTTCCCGGTCTGAGGTACTGCAGTGACATCAGTTGATACTATGAGCCATCTAAGACCGTCCGATACTTGCGGATTTACATCTGCATCCTTATCTGTATTTCTAATTTCATATGCGCATACAAATTGAAAAAAACATTACGTAGCCTCCGGCCATATAAAAGGGGACTATGGTTACGTGAAATACCCAGAATGTCGGAAAAAATCCAAACACAATTAAACATTTTCCATTTTAGCTTAAAAATTGCAAATATTTGGTTGTGTTATTCTGCTTATTATCATACTAAGCGTAGCGACTGAATTCTGATACTCAGTGTGTCACTGCTTTCGGTACAACTGATGTCATGCGACAGCAGCGCTCCAAGGAAGGGGCTGCCCGCCCGGCAATATTTGCTATTCGAGTGTTGCGTTATTGCACAGAAGCTGTTTTAATATTCTTGGTATGCAAGATCTATTTTACTGTAGGTATGTTATTACAGAATTTGTGATGTCTATTTTGGTTAAAATATTTAATTTAACGCATTTTATACGAGACAATTTTCTGTTCTTGTGCAGTGTACTTGCTACTTTTTGGAAACATATTTTCATTGTGTGGTTTCATTCACCTGCATTTTTACTGCTGCAGGCAAATAGTCATTAGTGATAATTTCATTTAAAATTAATCTAGAATGATTAAATAATTAATTTGGACGTCTAGCTGATTAGTTGGCCTTGCGCGGGTCTATATTACAACCATGTTTTACACAGCAGCCTCTCCTGCCCAGCCGTCCCGTTCTCTTCTCTCTTCTAGTCCCTCTAGCCCGTTGTCTTCGCCCCCCTCTCGCCCATTCTATCCACCCTCACCGGCACTGCCTGCCTCACTCACTTCGCCAGCTCCGCGTCAGAAGAAACAAAAAATAGTTAGAGATGCGTTGGTGATTGTATTAAATAGGTAATAAAAACACATTTGTAGTAACGTTTGGGAATTTCGAACCCTCCATTTTTCTCCTGACGATTCAAAAGCCTTTGGGCAATGAAAGAAGTAATTTTATACATTGAGAAAGAGGATATATTCAAGTTTTCGTTATGACTCAACAATATTAACATTTATGACGGAAAATATCTTCAATTTACCTAAACATTACAAAACTGTCTCTTCAGTACGGAAGTTTGTAGTAGGCGAGAAAGTGAAAACTACGCTGAGGTACGACGTGTTATGATCAACAACTCGTTGTAGATCCCCCACCCCTATTGTTATTCGTTTGGAAGAAAGTAATTAAAGGTGAAAGTGGGGCGCTCCTAATCTTGGAATGTTTCCTGCAAGTAGTCTGTGACGTTGGGCCATGTACTGATTTTTTCTTGAAACATTCATTGCATTTGAGTCGATCTTAGGTATTTAAAAAACATAAATGAAATCTGACTAGTTGGTTTCCTGTGCAGTTGACTTTTTATGCTCTGATACCGAAATGGATTGTGTCGAAGTTGCCTTATAAATTAATGTTGAATGAAGGATGTATGAAATCGAATGGAAAAAGTCTAATTTATTCAGTGAATAATTATTTAATAATTCAATAGAGTATTGATTAGTATTTATTTGAAATACTTATTATACAATTCCTTCACTGTAAAACGAGCTTGTAGTAAAAATAATGCAACATATATTCTAGTGTTCATTGATTTTCGGCAAATTCAGAGAGCGTATAATGGAGATTTTAAAACAAATTTACCAAATTTGCCCCCACACACGCTTTCTAAGATATTTTCTCTGATAATACGAAATATCGTGCAAAAATAGTGGTAAATAAATAAATCACAATAAGAAGACTGTTTATTGATGAAATGCACTGAGGAATAAACAACGAATCTATATGGTTTTATCCATAACTCTAAAAATGTAATTAATTCAAAATCTTAGGTGACATTTTGGAATTTGACTAAGAGAATTGAAGGTCAGATATTCGATGTATCGTTTGTGGAGATTAATATTGGAACATTTTTAAAATCAAGTTTATAGAAGAAGAAGAAAATGGGTACTGAGTTTGTAAGTAATGCAATCGTACGTTTGGGCAAGGGAGGGGAGCCTAATCTGAAAGAGGTTGGACTCCAGGGAGACCGCATCTGTGTCGGTCACAGATGAGGGCTGCCGGACGTGTGTGAGTCGTGAGGTTAGGGAGCGGTGCGCTGGAGGTGCAGACAGGCAGTGAGCGATCTGCGTGGAGTGCGAGGGCGGAGGCGCGGGATGGATGGCGCCATATGGGAACTCCCGCGACACCTGCTGTGTTGCGTCGCGGCGCGAGAGTTGGGAGCAGGGCAGAGGCAGTGGGAGAGAAAGAGAGAGAGACAGGGTGGGAGGGAGAGGGTGCTTCGACAGAATGAGGAATGGCTCCATTTGTCCGTGTCGCTCACAATGAAGAGACGGACAGACGGACGGGCACCCCCTTCCCGCCTGAACAGACAGCTGCTCCGCCCACTCCCGACTCTCTCTCTCTCTCGCTCTTTCTCTCACTCTCGCTCTCTCTCTGCCCTGCCCTCTTCACGTTTTCCTTCTCATCTCTACTATTTTCTACTTATGTAGTATTTTATCACTTCTTTTTTCGTGAATCATTTCTCTAATGTCTTCTTACTCTTTGCGCAACTTTCTTTTAATTCTTTCCTGGTTATTCTTCTAGTTTTTGCTTTGGAGCTTCTTATCCCTTTCATTACTATTTTATTTATAGTTTCTTTTCAATTTTTTAATATTTTCTTCTTCCATTTCTTCTACATATTTCTATATCCTCTTCTCGTGTACTTTTTCTTCTCATATTTTCTTTTCCTTTTCACTTGTTAAGTTTTCCATTCTCTCCTTATTTCTTTTTCTTTTTGTTTTCCCGTCTTTTCCCTCTTTCTCGTTTCTCCTTACTCTTCGCCCCTTCCGCACACGAACTATTTTCAATCAATGTAACGAAACCTCTTAGCTGTTCTGATGACACCATGACAGTAGCTGCACTTCAGCCCTGAAGAAGGCAATGAGAAGAGTGTAAAAGCGTCGACATGACTGCCATCGATGTGGCGTCATCCCGGCAGTCGCCATCGTTCGCATGGCCCTGGCCGAGGGAGCCATCAAATGATTCGGCATCAATTACAAGAGGCGGTTGCAAGTAATCGACTGGATCTGCAGGCGTCCCGACCCTCGAGAATTGTCTCCCCGGCTTCTGCAGTCTGCTCGGCTGTTCTGAAATGTGGAAGTTGCATGAGAGAGAACGTTGTATCAGTCAGAATACAGTGAAAAACACGAAAATATTTAGAAGATTAATAACATTAAAATAAATATTCATCTTAGAGCATTGTATGTCTTGTTGCATTTCTGTCTGGTTAAAAAAAACATTTTATCAAGAAATATCCTACATTTGCACAAATATTAAATATTTTATCATCTATAGAAAAGAAGAAAACCATAGCATAACGTCAATGTATTTTCGTCTCACAATTTTTATTTATATTTATAATTAGTTCTTTATAATAAATGAATGCTTACAGATAAGTAGATAATATGAACAGATGGATCGATTTAGAGAAGTCTCAATTTTAACGAAATATGCAAAATATCATCTACAATAACATGCCTATAATTACACGAATATGCACTCACTGGAAAAAATTGGTCAAATATACACAAATGTGCACCGACATATTTATCTACATAGCATCCAACTCTAACCAAAAGGGAAAAAAACAGTTAGCAATGTCCTGAAGCAACTGACAAAAATATGCAAAGTCATAGAAATCCGCTCCATAGTAATATAGATTAACGTTCGTTAGCAAATATACCACAAAATCAGCAAACAAGTTCTTTTGAATTGATCTCAAAATCATTTCACATTTCACTCATTTTATCAACCCTTTACCTCAGAGGGATTTGAACCTATAGCTTCTATTGTTCTTTTGACGCACCAAACGTATTGATATTATATTTTCTTTAAATATGTGTTCGCCCTCTCTGCCTTCATGCCTTCCCCGACACTTCAGCGTCCAGATCCACAGCGCGTCCTGGCAACACAGGCTCGGAAGTAAAGCGATCCGGAAAAATCGTAAATCCCGGGAACGTTTCCGCGGAACACGAAACCACTTTGCGCCGGAGAATGAAAAGACGCGAGGCGAGGGCGCGCGCTTGTGTGTGTTTGCATTTCCTCTCTCTGCAAAGAGTTACGACTTCCCCTGCGACCTCAATAACGCGGCAAAACAAGAGAGGCCCGGATTTGCTCTGACTGCTCACAGCTGTTTGCTGAAATTCTTTTAAAGGGTATACGATAGTTCACTTAAGTTCTGCACCCCGAAGGTAAAATGTACTGTGTCCATTTTGATAAAATGTGATATTTTAGTACATTTCTTCCAATTTTGTTGCTCTTTCTGGAGGTTCATATATGCGTAAAGTAGAAAATATATTAACAAAGAATAACACCGTCAACATATCAAGTCTACTTTTATTCAGAGAATGCAAACATTTTTACTCTTCTGTCATATAAAAATGAATGCCACCTAGTTATGTAAGAGCCACACATTGTTCCATTTTCTATTTGGTTCCATTTTTAGTTTCCTGCACATTGATCTACTAAATGGATGTTGCACAGTTTTCTAATTTAAGTATACGCACTTTAGCCATTATACATTTTTTCAGAATATTTTTGGGAGATCTGTTTTATTTGTTTCCATTTTTAGACGTATCTCCTCTATAATCTGCTGCACAAGTAAAAATAGGATGGATACCTTCTTTGTATATTCTAGCTTGTGTGTTGATACTTAGAAATTTATTTCTCCAAGAATAATTTAGGTATCTCGAAGTTATACTTCAGAGTAAAAATTGTAAGTAATGATAACTTTTATTACTAGGTACGTGAATTGCATTATTTATTGTTCCAGTCTTCCTTGTAGTTCTTTGTCACATCTATTTGTTTCCTTGCTGATGAAATAACATTTTGTCTTCGAGCTGGAGTACTTTAATTTTAGTTAATTCTTTGTTAAGTTGGTAAGTTTGCCTTTCTAAATTAGTTTTTCGCCAGTACAATGATAGAATAGCAGATAAAATGTACTATTGTAACATAATTCTGAGACACTTGTATATCGTCTTCGGAGCCATTTCGCACATCTCGTCCATCTTTTACAACTCAAAATTCACGTCCTTAAGAGCCCATACTATGCATTTCTAGCCCCATTATTACGTGCCCCATTATGAAATATGGGCGTTAGTTGTTACTGTGGGCGGCACTCGCGTCGTTTGAGAAAGCTCGTTTGCGTACATTCCCTATGACGTGTTATTTGAAGAAAAGGAGAGTAACGAACAATGTAGTGAGACGAAAAATTACACTTACCACAAAAAACATTATTTTGTTTATGTTTGTTTATAAACAGTGTTTGCAAAAGCTAGAAAAAGGTTTTAAAGCATACGATTTAAAAAAGTCAATTTACGTTGGATCGTGGTCTGTTTTCCTTGTTTCTGCCGACAAAATTGATTTTCAAACAAGTACAGCTGGTCTCTATCACGGTAACACTGAAGACAGATTCCTTAGCGCTTCGATAATCAAAATATGTTAACTCAAAAATTAATGGCGGCGAGAAGAAAATTACAAATTGAGCAGTGAGGCATGCATATGCTTAGAAGGGATATCAAATAAGCCAAATTCTGCCACATCACTACCATCCAACGGTACAACACATGACGAATACAAGCGGACCTTGTTAGGATGGAGCTCTTCTGTCGCAGCTTGCCTAATTCGACCATTAGTCTCGTTAAAAAATGCAGCCAATTACCTGTCGTAATTGCAGCGTCCATAATAAGCACCGTGGAGTTAGCGAGAGGCGTCGCGTGAGCAGCGACAAAAGAGGCTGGCAATTAAGGCAGCGCCCACTGGCAATCGCACTGACAGGTCAACGCCTCCGTCCGCCCACCAACCCACTCGTCCTCTCGCCATTTCACTCGCCCACTCGTTCACTCACTCTGTCTTCGTGTCACACACCCACTCGCCCTCTCACCCTTTCCCCAACTCGCCTTCCAACCCTTTCACACACCCGCCCTCTCGCCCTTTCACCCATCATTTCACTCACCCTTTCTCTTACCCACTCTCTCTCACCCTTTTACCCACACACTCGCTTTCTCACCCTTTCACCCAGCCACTCGTCCTCTCACCCTTTCCCCAACTCGCCTTCCAACCCTTTCACCCACTCGCCCTCTCACCCTTTCACTCTCGCCCTCTCATCCTTTCACTTACACACTCGCCTTCTAACACTTTCACCCAGCCCCTCGCCCTCTCACCCTTTGACCCACCCACTCCCCCTCTCACCCCTTCACCCACCACTCGCTCTCTCATCCTTTCCCCAACTCGCCCTCTCACCTTTGACCCACCCACTCGCCCTATCACCCCTTCACCCAACCTCTCGCCCTCTCACCCTTTCTCCTACCCACTCGCCCTATCATCCCTTCACCCACCCTCTCATCCTTTCTCCTACCCACTCGCACTCTCACCCCTTCACACACCCTCTCGCCCTCTCACCCTTGCACCCACCCTCTTGCCCTCTCACCCTTGCACCTACCCACTCGCCCTCTCATCCTTTCCTCCACTCGCCTTCCAACCATTTCACGCACTCGCTCTCTCACCCTTTCACCCATCCACTCACCCTCTCACCCTTTCACGCACCTACTCACTCTATCACCCTTTCGCCCACGCACTAGCCCTCTCACCCTTCCACCCACCCACTCAGTCACCCCCTCGTACTTTCTCTTACCCACACGCCCTCTCACCCGTTCACCCACCATCTCGCCCTCTCACCCTTTCCCATACACACTTCCCTCGCCTTTCACCCCTTTCCTCCACTCGTCTCCAACCATTTCCTCATCCCAACTTCGCTTCTTCTCTTCTTCTCTCTCTCTTCTTGCCACACTTGCTGCTATCATGCAAGCGCTTAATTTCCTTTCACCCATCCACTCACCCTCTCACCTTCTTTCACGCACCTTACTCTCGCTCTATCACTTTCGCCCACGCACTAGCTCCACCCTTCCACTCCACCCACCCACTCAGTCACCCCCTCGTACTTTCTCTTACCCACTCGCCCTCTCACCCGTTCACCCCCCTCTCGCCCTCTCACCCTTTCACCCACATTCTCATCCATAAACGGATTTAGATAAGAGACAGAATTACCGTTGTCTCAGCAGGGACTCTGACCAGGAGGTCCTGGGGTTGATGTCCCGACTTTCACGGATTGAACTTCGCTATAAAGCTAGTTCGAAATCACCTTATGTCTAGGGGGGAATTGTAGTGACTGGATTTTTTCATTGTTAGTTTTCCATGGTTTCTCCGATCGATAGCAAGAGAATGCCGCATTCCTGGACAAACCGGCCAAGGAACGCGCACGGTCTTTTGTTCCTCTTTCGTATGCTTTTCTCTTGTTCCATCTCCTCCCTTAATCACGTATACACACTTAGAAATGCATGCACTACACTTCCACGTATGTCAGTTGATCAGTCAACAGTGTGGAGCTTGTCCGAGGTGGAACGTTACCCTCCTATAGGAAATGAAATCTTCTGCAAGACGACGTACAAGACGGTGCCGAATTTCGCCATTCAGCGAGGAAAGAGCATCCACATTCACTAAGAGACGTGACTAATGATGATTGCTGATGACGTGCTCGGAAACATCAGTTAATGGAGTAAACACACTCACCCACTCGGCTCTTCCCCAACCGTTCGTTCCGCGAGTCGGGTCGAGTAGGGTCGGCCCGGGTTGAGTCGGGAGGGGCCGGGTCGAGTAGGATTGGGCCGGGTCGAGTAGGATTGGGCCGGGTGGAGTAGGGTCGGGCCGGTTCGAGTAGGATTGGGACGGGTGGAGTAGGGTCTGGACGAATCAAGTAGGGCCATGTCGGGACGGGTCGAGTAGGGTAGGGTCGGGTCGGGCC
The DNA here is from genome assembly GCA_011170035.1 of Teleogryllus occipitalis. Lineage (NCBI taxonomy): Eukaryota > Metazoa > Arthropoda > Insecta > Orthoptera > Gryllidae > Teleogryllus > Teleogryllus occipitalis. The sequence continues at coordinate 67,682 of BLKR01005482.1, forward strand.
AAGTAGGGTCGAGTGGGGTCGGGAGACGGGAGGGGCGCGGTGATTAACGCTAGCAAGGCGGGGCGTGGAGGCGTTGACGGGCGGGCGCTCTCTTGCGCCGGCGGGGCCGGGGGCGGCGGCGGTGAACAACAGGTCGCTCGAGGAATCTCTCTTAATCCCGCTAATGCACCTCCTCCCAGGGCGCCCGGAGCGACGGCTGCCGATCACCCGTAATCAGGGGCGGGAAGAGCAAACGCTCGGGCAGGCGGGGCAACGTCAGGCGGAGAAAGAAGTCTATCACGGCCACTGGGCAACGCCTACGGCGGAGGAATGAGACTTTACACTCGCAAAATCTATCTGTCAAAAAAAGTTGGAATTACTTTAGCATCTCTCCAGAACACGGAAATGCAGAGGATTTAAATTTCAACTCCTGTAATGTGTAACATAGTGCTCCAAAACGTCAGACTATGAACATGGAAAATCCAAATAAACCTAACAGCAGAAACACGGGCAATAGAATCGCAGAAATCCGAGATTCCCTGCACACCGAGGTGGCTTGATGTGCGCCTGGTCTCCAAACAACCAAACAAGCGGCGATAATCAAGACCTTGTCCTTGACAGGTTGGCAACACTACTTCGAAAGTCACGTGTGCGCCAGTCCGTGTCAGCCTGTCTGCTACAGTGTTCGGAGTGGTGCGCAGTCATTTATTTAGTATCTGTAATTTTAATGGCATCTGCACATTCGTCTTCGTTTTATAATCTAGTTCAAAATTCCGTTATGTATCGTCTTTTTGTGTGTGTAATCAGAGTCTTTTGTAATTCGAGGTATCATCAACCCTATCTTGAATTACCGCGACTTTCCTGTATATCAAAATGTTACCCATGTATTACTAAAATCTCAGAAATATCTATCGGCAGAGCGACAACAATCTTCAGAGATAAAAGTATGACCTGTCATTGTTTAACTTTTGCTTGCTCGTTTTCGGGGAGGACAGCCAAAATAAATCTCGAGCAACTTGAAATTATTTCAAAAAGTTGTCCGCCGCGCAGTAAATGCCACATGAAACATACCAAACTAACAAAGTTTAAAAAAACAATAGAACCAACATTTATATCGACAAAACATTATTAGCCTGTTTTCACACCTTTCTTCAAATCTGCTGTAGCACAAACTAATTCAACATCGGAACCTTAGCTTATCCTTCCATCGTAATCCGCGCCTGGCATTCCAGTGGCTTATACACTCTTTACACATTGTCACCGAAAAAAGTATCAATGTTAATAATTAATTTTGATAATAATATTTTAATTAAAAATACTAATAATTATTAACGTAGTAAATATATTTTGTTTGAGAAAATAGGGTGAGAACCAATTAACGCATCTTGAAACTCTGATTGTGATAATTTCGGTATTAAGAGATCCTGCTTTGGGGTAATCTCATTAACTTCTTGTATCGTTTAATTTTTACTTTCTAGTATAGTACATGAGTAGTATAAAATAGTTCGATCATGCGCCGAAAAACGGCGATTTTTCCGCAGCAATTCATTTTTTTTATTACACATGTATTTTTTAAAGGTCTCTCACGTCACTAATATATTTATAACCGGCGATTTGTATGCATTATTGAATACATGAGTACAAGGGCTTCAAAATATGTCTTATAAAGTTTCTCGAAAACCATACTTTTCTCATCAAAGGAGCTTAAAAGTTCGCATTTTCAAACATGCTTAAATGGCATTATCTCGAAAACTGTTTTATTTTAAAAACAAGTCTAGGGAGAGTGCTAAAAGAGATGACCTAAATGCCTTTTTCTGAATTCTTTTGCTTTTACGAAAGTATCACAAATGTCATATTTTTGAAATATCACTCAAGACATTATTTACATTATGGTCATTTTCTGTATATTATTTCTTTCTCGTGTACGTACGGATATTTGAAATAATATGTGAGATATGGAGAAAGTTATGTAGTGATGTGGCACACAAAACGGCGATTTTTCGGCAGAAAAATCTCGTAATGTAGAACGCTGAAGTAAAAAAATGTATAAATCTTGTTCCAATTTGTAGTAAGTTATTTCCTTTAACACGTTGTGTTCTCAGATTTCGCGATTAATCGGTCTTTGACAGGGAAAATGGTTTAATGCAAAACGTCCATCTGTGAACAACACTAAAGCCTAAGCTATTCCTAGTATTTTTTCAAAAAAAGAATATTCTCTGATCGATTTTACCCGACGCGAAGGTCTGCGATTTGAAAAAAATATTTAAATTTTGGATGCTCTATATAAAGGACATGAGACATTTTCAAAAATTTCTTAAAAATGGCTCAAAATTATTTCTTCAGATCTCGTATACAAATAGAGTGAAATTTACTTATAGGTGTAAGTCCGATTTTCATCGTTGACGCTGAATCTTAAGAAATTGCGAAAGTTTGAATGTTTTTCGGCGTCTTCCTACAGCTAAAATATTGAAAATAGTTTTTTTCTTCAAGTGAAATTTGTTCTCCACAATCCCTTCTTTAATTAATACCGTGTACATTTTTTTAAAATTTTTGTAGCTATGCCGTTATGCTGAGTGAAGTGTGGACAATATAAAAATATTTAATTTTTTATAAGTATAGTGCTATATGAATGGTATAAGATGACATAAACGCCAATTTGCTAAATTTGGTTTAGAAAAAAATATTCAAATGTATTTTTTAAATGTCTCTAACACGTTTCCTATTTACGTAATGGGCATTTATTAAATATTTTCGCATTTGTGGGTTCAATGTCTTCAAATAGTTTGTAATGACGTTTATCGAAAAGTCAATTTTGTTCTGTGGAAATGATCTCAAAATTCCGCATTTTCATGCAGTAACTGTACCTATCCACGTAAGTGAACTTTTATTTTGTTCTCTTTTAATAATAATAATCAAAGGCTCCAGCTGAGAGTTAAGCTAATTATATTCCACGCCCTCTTTTGCAAGAGAGTATTGACTGCGCGGTGCTCAATTAATCTGACCCACTGCCAGTCTCTCCAGCAACGAAGTCTAAGAAGCGGTCTAAACACAGTCGTTAGCTAAATGCCAAACAAAAACGCCTCGTGTAACGAGTAAAGTGGAGGCTGTTGTTACGCGCCTTGGCTCGGCTGATGTTCCTCGCTCGAGCTCGTAATTGATGGACTTTCCATTCATGTGCGAAGCGGGAAAAATCGATCCTTGCTGATGCGATGTGGGCGAGAAAAAAGGATGCATCGATTCGGAAGTAGCAGAAAATGATGGGTTGGAGATGGAAGGCTGTTATTTTTACGTCATTAGAGTCGCCATTTTTGGTATCCATTACTTTGTGCTGTTTCGCTGAGTGGAAAGAAAGAAAATTAGGAAATTTCAGGGTTATATTGGAGATTAGTCTGCTCAATGTACTTATACAGAACACTGGTGTATTAATTTTTGGCATTACCCTTTCCTTTTTTGATAATTTCTTTTCTGTAGGCCATTTTATAAATCATGAAGAATTCTTCTGATGTTGTTTCTTCAAGTTTTTCCCTTTTTTACAACTCAACTGAAACGTTGTCTTCTCAACTTGTGAATCTTCTGGGCATTCTTCATGTGTGTAACCATTTATTAAAATATCCCTGCTTAATGAATAATTGTCATTTCACAGAATTGTCTATAAAGAGTAATGTAAAATGTGGTTTCTTTGCAGGATAGCAATGCGAGATGAATGACGTGTATAAGGTTTATTAAGTGCCCCTTATACCCGTGGCTGAAAATAATTCATGTGAAAATATTGACAGCAGTAAACTGATGCAAGTGTGCATTATTTCAACTGTTTTTGGATCACGCTCTCTTTCATGAATACTCCTCTAATGAACTCCTTGTCCTAACGTATTTTCTCTTATAGTGGACCACTGTATAAAAAAGCAATACTGACAAGATATGCACCTTGTTTTGTGAGCGATTTGTCTTCCAGCGTTGAATGAAGCATGCGCTCTTGTGCTGGCAATTAGCAGTGACACAGAAAAAAATGTGCAATGTCCGTGAAATTAGGCGCATGGTTTTCCGTAATTACCTAACTTACTTCTTTCGGCCACTCTCGAAGGTTTTGAAAAGCGTTTTGAGAGGATAACTTTTGTTGACGACTTGAAAAAACTTTGCGAATCACTCATGTATTCCATTTTTAGTATAAAGAATTCTTTGTATTTAATAAGTAAATTCTGATTTATGTGTTTGTGCGTTTATTTATTTTTATTTATTTTACCTCGAACACAGTTGAAAACTGTGTGTGAAGTGCTTTGGGAGAAGTGAATTCTGTGCACGTTTTTAAAATTCTGTGATCCCTACCCTAAGCCAAATAGTACTTGAATTTTGAATACAGAAAGAAAATGAGCGTTTTTTGCAAGCATTGTTAACAAAATATTCCCTCCAATGTAATAAAATATATTTTTAAGAGTAAATCAGCAATAAATTTGGGTTCTTATTCCCCATCATGTCCTTGCGTGAGTTTGTACCAGCGGATGTGTGTGTGTGTGTGTGTGTGTGTGTGTGTGTGTGTGTGTGTGTGTGGTAAACGTTCTTAACAAAACGTAAAAATCCTTAACAAACGCACATGTATCTAAAGGAAATAACGAAGTTCACGCACGTTGGGTGAATCAGGACTAATTTTTCTTCATAGTTACTCATGTTCACAATTGGCAGCCGCTTACGAGAGAAAATTGTAAAATTAAGTGCATGTAGTCTTCGTTACGTTGCACCAATATTATTTTTGCTTGTATCTATAGATTGAGAGACAGGTGGTGGCACGATCTGTAGTTTCGTAGGGACGACCAAAGGCAGCAGCTTCTCTGATGTTCTGCTGGCCGCTAGGTGCGACGGTGTGAACAAGTGAAGAATGTGGAATTGGCAATGATCTTCGTTACGATTTATGAATTTTACAGAACAAGCTAAAATGTTACTTCACGTCATGATTTTGACTAGGTCATTCGGGTAACCGGTTCAATGAAAGCTGCTTTTGTAATTAGCGCCTATGCCTTTTGTTCCATCCGTTTGAGTGTTGTTTGGTGTGCGTTGTTGCAGGCGGGATGCCAGGCGCGGGCGGCGGCGGGGGCGGCGGGCTGTGCGGGTGCGTGCGCCGCAAAGAGGCCACGCCCCCTCGCGACGCCCACGCCGCCTCCTCCGGGGGCGGGAAGCCGTCGTCGGGCGGGCTGCTGGCGCTGCTGCGCGGGCGACGCGCGCGCCACCCGGAGCCCTCCATGCCCAAGGCCGAGCGCAGTGAGTACAGGACAGCGCGAGCGTGCTTTGGAGCTCACTCAACCTGGCACACAAGCACACTCGACCTAGCACGCAAGCACACTCGACCTAGCACGCAAGCACACTCAACCTGGTACACAAGCACACTCGACCTAGCACACTCAACCTAGCACACAGGCACACACAATATAGAACACAAGCACACTCAACCTAGCACATAAGCTCACTCAACCTAGTACACAAGCACACTCAACCTAGCACGCAAGCACACTCAACCTAGCACACTCGATCTAGCACATAAGCACACTCGACCTAGCACATAAGCACACTCGCCCTAGCACACAAGCACACTCAACCTAGCACACAAGCACACTCAACCTAGCACGCAAGCACACTCAACTTAGCACGCAAGCACACTCAACTTAGCACGCAAGCACACTCAACCTAGCACGCAAGCACATTCAACCTAGCACGCAAGCACACTCAACCTAGCACGCAAGCACATTCGACCTAGCACGCAAGCACACTCAACCTAGCACACAAGCACACTCGACCTAGCACATAAGCACACACAATATAGCACACAAGCACACTCAACCTAGCATACAAGCACAAACAACATGTCACTCTGACATATACATTGTAGCGCAAACCACTCTGGAAAACAAGCTCACCCACCCTATCAAACAATCACACACACCCTAGCAAACGAGCACATCCACCCTAGCAAATAAGCTTATTCAACCGAGCAAAAAAGCATACACATATCCTAGCAAACCAGCGCACACAACACTGTTGCACACCATCTAGCATGCAAGCACACACCATAGCTCGCACACACCATAGTTCCGAGTACAGCAGCACACACCATAACTCGCAGGCGTATAACGTAGTATACGAGCGCATACCTCGTGGAACAGCAACGAACAAAAATCGTAGCACAACAGCAGACACACACACACGATCTAGCATAACATTTCGCACACCTAAGACCTAACACAGCAGTACACACAGGCATATCTATATAGTGCACACTGCACACAGAACCACACAAGTTCACTCTTCAGCGGAGTACACAGAATTGCGACTTTCCCTGTGCAGCTCAGCACAGCTCCGCGTAGACCTCTGCTTCCGAGAACTCCGTAATCCAAGTTGTCTGTCCGTGGCTATCTCTGTCACGCACGCCCTGTCAACGGAACAAATCCGGCTGAGGTGGACTCCGCCCAAAACGTGACCGGAATGCGGAGTTACTCCAATATGCCGATACTACCGAAAACAGACACGAAACATTTGGAGAATTCGAAATGAAGCTAGTGAACTTCAGAGACACGATGGAAGGGAAGCAAAACATTTCGGAAAAGCGGCGTCAACGCCGTTAACTTTAAAACTCAATAATTTTCAGGCAATAATCATTAACACACTTCCACTAGTTTTTTCATAAGTCCATAGATCATTTTGGAATAACGTTTGCAATCTGAAATTAAGAGAAATAAGAATCGCACCAGCACAATTTTAATAAGCGTATATTGCTCCATGTGAGGAAGAACTTGTATTTTGACTGCACAAAGTGTTAGAGGAATTTCTTTGCTACATACAGGATAAAAAACTATGCCATTTCTCGTCAGATTTATAAAAGGATTTTTCTGACGAGAAATCGTAGTTTTTTTTGCTGCATTACCATAATTTCTCTACAGTACAAAAGTAATATGCGAGAAAGTAAAATTAACACAATGCTGAATTAATATTATGTCAAACTTTTACGTACTACATTAAATACAGTACCGTCAATGCTTTCTTTTGAGCAAAATTACATAATCTCTTTCCAAAAATTGCCATTATTATTGATATTTTATCGCCAACTACATACGTAGATTAGGCAAAGTTATGTAATGCTGCAATGTAAAACTGTCAGATTCCGTTTTGCAGGTCCTTGATACCCAAACATTAGTGTAAGGCAACACATATTTTCTGTCCATGAGCAAAGCTAGCGGCTGAACTGTAAAGAATAATTTCACCAAAATTGATATTCCCCATCAATGCTGTTGCCGCCCCTTAAATTTAAAAACGATGCTTTAATTTTTTTCGATGGTACTTTGTATGAAGTATCAAGGATATTTTAGTTTTTTTTTAAATGTCCACCGAATTATGGGATGAAAATTCATCTGATACTGCAAAGTAGGATTATAAATGGCAGTGGTTCTGTTTTCTTTAAAATCTCTGATTTTTCGAAAATTGCGAAAGTAGCTTTTTACGGCACTTTCCTACTATTTCAATATTGAAAATAAAGATTTTTATTTGGAAGAAATGTATTCAGAATGAAATCTTTGAATAATTACGTGAATATTTGTTTTTCAAAAGATGAATAATTTTCCTATAATTTTGCGTGAAATGAGTGCAATTTAATAACAAGATTTTCTCATACACTATTACTTATTGTTATTTCAACATGTCACTACCTTCAAAAATCAAACTCTCGCTTACTTATTTCCTCTGGCAATCTCTTTTACGCGAAAATCATCAAAAACACGTTTTTTTAATTCTTCTAGAATATTATTGAGGAAACCGGCTAAGAATCGTGCAATCAATTTGCCTAGTCGAGAAGAATTGAATGATCCTCTCAAAGTGTCATCCGTCACGTTAAAATTTAGTTGCTTAAAATAAAGAGTTTAGAGAAATTTCTTACAATCTTCCAGATGGGTATTCAAAATATAAGTTTCTTATCAGGAAATGGAGACCCTTCGAATGACCCATTTGTCACGATTGATGGCCCGGAAGGTTTCTAACCGTGACTGATGGACAGACGTACAGGCTGGTGCACCGGAAGGAGTTCGACCGTAATGAAAGACGTACGGACGGAAGAGTGAAAGATCCTGCGGATTGTTGGATGCAGGATACTCGATTAATAGACAAGTATTAGCAAGTAAAAGACGCCCTTAACAGGTTTTGACGACTAATAATTTTCGATTTCTCGTATACGGAGTAATATATATATATATATATATATATATATATATATATATATATATATATATATATATATATATATAGTTATGTAATGCTGCAAAAAATCAATATCGAATTGCAAACGGAAATCGGGGTCCGTGATACCAAAAAGTTTTTTGTTTAAATTTCACACGCCCACCCGTCTCTCCATTCATCCGTCTGTCCGTTCGTCCACCCGTCTCTCCTTTCATTAGCCCTTAAACTATTCCCACGATTCTATCCAAAATGAATATTATCTGATCTATCTAGCTCAACTCGCTCTGCGATTTTGAAAAAAAAAACATTTTTCCAATTTTTTCATTTTGACAAAATGGTATAAGATTATAAGAATAACAGTACTCGTCTTTCGATAGGTAGTTCATGTTTTTGTTCTTTGTTTTCCTTTTCCTAATGATTTTTTTTCTCCCTTTGCGGCGTATAATTGTTGGGCGTAAATAGATCGTATTTTTGGGTGAAATGAGCACTCAACATTTGAATTATAGTTTGTGTAAGAATCAAAAAATTAACGACATTCTCCTTCCATTGTAGTAAAAAACATCTAATACAATTTTTAGATGTGTACTTACAAACTCCACAAAGCTGTATTACAACGCCACAATTGAAAGTTTTGAAGACAGGTATTGTTATAGAATTGAACGTGAGTCCTTGATGTTCCCTGGCATGAAATCAGTTCACTTCTAACACGTTACTGTACTGTGTTTGAGACTGCAATGTATCAGATGCAACAAATGATGATGATGATAATAATGATAATAATAATAATAATAATAATAACAATAATAATAATAATAATAATAATAATAATAATAATAATAATAATAATAATAATAATAATAATAATAATAATAAAAAGCTAGTGTAGTGTCAGAGGAGTACATTTCATTTTTCATCTTGGATCAAAGAAAGACTTCATGGTAAACACTCGCTAACACGAAATACCGTAACAGTAAATTCTTCGTTGCATCAACAAAGATTTGGGTCCCAGGGTGTCTTCGCCGTGCAGGGGACGCTGCAACCATGCTGGAAGAACACAGGAGCGTATGACGGGTTGCCTGCTCCCTGGAGGGCCAGGCGTTCGCACAGGGAGAGGTAGTTCAGGGCAGGGCATCAGCTGACTCTACAGTGCTTCTAACCGAGAGATTCTGGGCTTCCACTCCCGACGGTGGCAGTATTGTCGACACTACTTACATAGATATGTCTAATTCATTCTCGGTCTGGAGAATTCTAGCGGCCGATTGCTTTGATAGGGGTTTTCCGTGGTTTCTCCGACCAACACCACGCGAATAACGGAGCAGTACTCTCACAAACGGTCCATCTTTCCTTTTTTCTCTTGTCCTATCCTCAACCCTTACACACCCTTACATTCACATGCACTACACTACCACACATGTCGGGAGACGGTCTTGGGAGTTCAGAGCTTGTCCCGGCTGGAGCGGTGCCCCGCGGGTGAAATACCTGGTTAAGGAAATCCCCGCTAGCCGACGGTAGTTTGGCACCGGATCTTGCCATCCAGCGAGGAAGATCATCGCCATCTACCGAGCAAAAACATGCTCATATTCTTACAGGACTAATGAGCTTAGCAGTTGACGCGCCCGGAATAACTAGTGATAAATGAATGAAAGAAAGAAAGAATGAAATAATGAATAAGTCAATCAATCAGTCAATGAATCCGCAGTTGCTTGCTACTGGCAGCATAGAATATGACATCCACAATATTCTAAATGCAGATGATGTTGATGTTGCGGCGGTTCCTTGATACTAATGTGTACACCCGAGTTTTGGCGGGATTGTTGGGAATTCCCAGGTATGGCACTTTATTGAATGTCTTAAGTTACCTATTTTTTTACTGCCAATTTGACTGTGGAAGACCGATCCAAATCTACACCTGGAACTTACTACTGGATTTCTCTAATTGTCTGTGTCCAATGAAGTAGTAACTTGCAGAAGGCGTCCGTGCATTAAGAGCCTAGCGTAAATGTAATAAAATTTAGAATTCTGACAAGGTATGTTATTATTCGCGCTATAAACCAAATTCGAAATTATTGATTGACGTAAAATAGGATTGACTGTTCATTCAAGCGTCAATATTATTTCTGATATTGGCACAGAATTACAAGATGTTTTACAGTTGTAAATTTGGTTTCGCGATTTATAATCTTTATTACAAGACTGAAAGATTTATCCATTACTTCTGTCCTTGTATCAAAAATAATGTAAACAAATCATGCACTTTTAATAATGAAATGATCTACTGTCATCAACGCCATACTCTTACAAACAATACCTACAGTAAGTAGTTACTGTTAAGCAACGTGGCGGGAATAATGCCCTGAGCTGAGAATTTTCTGGGTTACTGCTAATCAAGCAATTTATATGCAAATTTTTCAGTTACAAGTGGAGAATGCTGAAGATGAAAAATTACGCAAATATTCTATGCTGGGCTCTTGCACGTTTCATGGTTGAGCAGTTTTGTCAAACCAATTTTCTGCTAAGTGTAGCGTACAAGAATTAAAATTCGATTACACTACGACGTGTGAACGTGAAATGAAAACACTTTTTGGAGGAAATTTCTTTTACGATTCCTTCCAATATTGTGAAAATACTATTTCTTATACATCATGTTGAATATTTTGAAAATATGACATAGTATCAAATAAACATGTCACAAAATAATGATTAAATGTATGAATACGCATTGAAATAACCCCAATTTTCCTCGAAAACTGTTACATTGTAAACTTGAACCGTGTCATTTTATCAAATTACTTCTGAGCGTTTCATGTTATTATTTATAATACGATGTTTCTGCTAAGTGTTCCAGTCACTTAAGTTACGAAAATAGTTTTTTGTCATACGTTTCGTATTGCCTAAATTTATTCACTGGTTGTGTGAATATTGTGAAAACAGGCACTAACAATGATTACTTTGAACTCCTGTGGTTTGAGACCGAAAGGCAAAGGAGCATGACAAGTGAAATATCACTAAGAATTCTCATTGTGTGTGTGTGTGTGCGTGCGTGCGTGCGTGCGTGCGTGCGAGAGAGAGAGAGAGAGAGAGAGAGAGAGAGAGAGAGAGAGAGAGAGAGACCGTGCGCGTGCGCGTGGGCGTGCGTTTTACGGGGGAAGTTGGAAATCTTCAAAAGGTGTTCGTGTATGTGGGTGTGTGATTCGGGTGGCCATACATTTTTTTCTTGGTAAAGATGCCACTCTTATAATGAAATAAAATTGGCTTGTGTTGTTGCTGCCTTGGTGATGGTGAAATAATGTGCCTTTTGCAATTTATATTAAAAACATATTTTTTAACTATTTTAATGGAAAAATACTTTATCTGAAATAATAATTTGCTTGTCTCATATTGTGCTAATTTTTTTTAGAAATGCAATGTAAATGATGACCATTTGCTTTGAAGTTATCATTTTAGAGGATTCTATTTCCAGTCAAACATTTGTGTAGAGGAGATGTAATGACAACGCTCCAAAACCCCACATCATATAGTATTGTCATAGGAAAAAATTACATCCTGGTTTTGATAAATCTAACAAATTAAGAAACATACCATAAATGACGTTCAACGATTTGATCATATAGTAGAGAGTAAGTTAAATGACGTAGAAAAAACCGGAAGCAGTGGCTCAGTGCATCAACTGATGTTTTTTTGCAGCGCCTCTGACCGGGAGGTCCTAGGTTCCCACTCTCCACGGCGGCACTAGCTTTTCAGCTAGGTCGAATTCAGTCGCTGTCTGGAGGAGAATTCTAGCGGCTGGCTGCTCTGATCGGTAGTTTTCCATATTTTTTTCGATCAGCACCAGAC
>BLKR01005483.1:0-79699 GCA_011170035.1 Teleogryllus occipitalis
TGGATATGTGAGAAGTTAATTGTTGAACGGTGACATGATAGGAAAGATATGATGAGGCTGTTTTATTAACAAACGCAATGTTATCTATGTTCAATAAAACGGAATATTCTACTTTATTAAAGTTGGGATGAATGTATATACAGATATGCATAAGGTAATATCGTTTCCAATGTATTCATAATTCCACATATGGATGGCCTTTAGTTCCGGATGTTCAATTCATATTGAGAATTACCCTTCCTTATATATTTATTATTACTAAATCTCGATACTATTTACAAATAATTATACAAATATTATGAAGGGGATTACTCCATCTGCTAGTATCAATATTATTATTTCTTCCGTTACCCTGCTATGCTCATAAATTTATTCAATGTTAAACATTATTTTATTAATTTCACTTCAAAATTGAAAGTGAAATTAATGGGTTTCGACTTACCACATTTCACTCCTTACCTGTTACATGTGGGCGTGTAATTCTATACAGAATTACGATTCCTGGAAGTTCTATTGATTAAAACCAATTATTGAATTGATGGCAACTACCATAAATTATCAGCCTTTTCGTTTTTCAAAAAATAAAAAAAAATCATTTGTTCTTACATTTATACAAATTCTATTGAGCTCATTATTGAAATGATTAACTTTCTCCGTACAAATATTAATGTCATGTTCGACTTTGAATGAAGTTCGTTAACTTACTGCGATGACTTCTCAGATGTTCTTATTCGGATGTCTTCGGGCTCGATGTTGTCCGTGGAATGTCCTCGATATCCCTATTATTGCGTGGTTGCATATCATTAGAATAGATTGAAAATGTTTCCGAAATATCCTCAAGTAATTGGTACCTTAAGGATTCAATATTTCTATTAAATTAATAGGCGGTCGCGACTTACCTTGGCTGTGCTCCGGATGAAACAACGCTCGACTATCTTCAGCTGACTTATTGAAAAATCCTCCCTTCTAGGGAACTCTCCTAAAATAAATCCCTTCGAAACACGCAGTCTATTTGAATTCAAATCCCAAATTACAATAGCAAAGATTTTCATTATAACTCCTTCGACTTATTCTGCACATTGCCAAGTTATCAAAACTTATGATTAAGTTTCTCGCTTAACTATAGTTAAGCACTTATAACTTAACTATAGTTTAGTTATATATAATTTAACTAATAACCCAATCTACACTGAAAAAATATTCGCACCGCATCGATTGCTTTCGGCGAGTTCAGTTCGGTATCTTTCAAGAGTGATTCTTCCCGTCTTCATTTTATTTTACGTCAAAAAACAGTTAAAACTGCGTATGACGTGCTATGGGGAAAAGTGAATTGTGTGCACATTTTCAAAATTCTGTGATCCCTACACTAAGTCATATACTACTTAAATTTGGAGAAGAAAAAAAAACTCCCATATAATAAAATATATTTTGAAGGATAAATAAGCAATAAATTTTGGCTCTTATCCATGTTGTCCTTCGGAATAATACTTCCTGCTGCGACAACATGGAAACGATAATTTGAATAATTGTATTTCCCACTGAATTCTAGAAGAAGTGCACAGAAAATGAAGTTACATTTATGTTCAGAAGCAAAACAAGGGGCTATCTCAGCATTTGCTCAATGGATCAGGGAAACTGGATGAAAAACCTGATCGAGATGGGGGTCATTGACCCGGAGGCTGTAGTACAATACTTGTTACAGGTTGGTTATACACATTTATACAATTCAAATGGTATATAATGCATTATGTATCGTTGTTAAAATTAATGTTACTCTTATGATGCTCAGTATAGTCTCTAATTGTACAAAATCCTACAAAATCACGGCTTTCAATGCCCTCTCCACACCTTTCGCATGTAATGTCTCCAGGGCCTGGTCTCCCTAAGTGAACAGCGCTATGACACCAAGCATGTAATACTACACTTTATTGATTGCCCTAACAACGTATATTCTTTCATTCCCGAACCTTCATACAATCCCATCGTATTACTAACGCTTGATGATGATTTTCCCATTCAAATTAAACCCAGGGTTCCTGGCTTATCACAATATGTGAAAATATCCTTGCTTGCATATTTGGTGTGCTGGAAATAATGCGAGCAATTACAAATAATGCGAGAAAGTAAGTGCTGAAGTAGCACTAATTTTCCTTACGATATTGAAGAACAAAGATTTTACTTTCGTTTTAAAGGATTTTTTTTGGGGGGGTGTACTTCACCATGGTCGATAGAACGAGCACACTCCACAGTAAGGTTCTTTCTGCATTTATTTTAGGTACGGAGATGTTCTCGGTACAAGTGAAAGCGGTCGATCCTATGGGTTAACGTGAATGATCTCGCGCCAAACACAAGATGGCACCCTCCTCAAGATAAGCAAGCGCAAGGACCGCGTGGAGACCTTTATTCACGTGAGTGTAACATCAGTTTTCTCCATGCAGCATACAATATCTTGATACTTCGTTTACCTTGACTCGCTGACTTGGAAGTGTGACGCACAGCATCATCCGTTGACACTATAAAGATTATCTCTTGGTTTTCTCGCGGCCAGCATTGCTGCCTGGTCCACTATTTCCTTTCCAATTATTCCCATGTGGCCAGGGAACCAACAGAAAAGAAATTTAATGATCGATTGTTTCCGGGCGCATCTAACGCTGCCATGGCCCGTAAGTGTAGTGTGTTTTATAACGGGTTTATAACGGTGACCTCCCGCTGGATGACGAGATCCGGAGCAGACCTACGTCGCTGGCAGGGTTTTCCCCAACCAATCTCCCTCAGCGAAGCACCGCCCCAGACGGGACAAGCCCTAAACTGGTCCCAGACAGTGATAGTGTAGTGCATGTGTGCAAATAAAGGGTGAGGATATAAAAAAGAAGGAAAGATCGCGCGATCCGTGGCCCGTTTGTTCACACCTAGCAACAAACTCCCGGGACTTTGCATGGGGACTGTTGCAAGATACTGTCCCTAGTTTGTTCCAATACATTGTTCTACATTCGCACCTAGAGAGCCAGTTGCTCTATTTATTTACGTCAAAAACAGTTAAAAACTTTGTGTGACGTGCTATAAGAAGTGAATTGTGTGCACGTTTTCAAAATTCTGTGATCCCTACCCTAAGTCATTTACTACTTGAATTTTGAATACAGAAAAAAATGAGAGTTTATTGCAAGGATTGTTAACAAAATATTCGCTTCGACGTAATAAAATCTATTTTCAAGGATAAATAAGCTATACATTTGGGCTCTTCTCCCTCGTGTCCTTCGTCAAGGATTTCCTGCCGCGACAACCTGAACGATAATTTAAATAACTAAATATCATATATTCTAGAAGACTTGCACAGATAATGAAGTTACATTTATGTCCAGAAGCAAAACAAGGTACCATCTCAGCATTTGCTCAAAGGATCAGGAAAGCTGGACGAAAAACCTGATCGAGATGACATTGACCCAGATGCTGCGGTACAATACTTGTTACAGTTTGTTTAGAATTATACAGTCTAAATAATACATTAAATATCACTTAAAATTAATGTTACTTTCCTTTTGATGCTCAATATAGTCTCTAATTGTGTAGAAACAGTTATGCAGAAGAAACGATATTACTTGGGATTTAAACTTTTCTATTGAATTTAATAGTTTAATATCATCTGGCAAAGTGTTGCAGAATAATGTACATGTATATGAACTATTTGTAAAGACTACTGTAATAACTACAGAAATCGGCTAGAGATGTCGCAACAAATTGTTTTGTGCTTTTAATTTGTGCCTAAACAACTTATATTACAAAGAAAAATTTAAAAAAAAAATAGCCATAGTGGAGGAGATTTTTTTGAGGCATTACCGTCGGCATTAATCTTCTTAACAGTATGAAATTAGAATATAGCAAGGGATTCCGAAATTTTTTAAGAATGGACTCAGCCGATTTTGAAATCCGTTTTGAAACGGTTGGAATGAAGATTTCAAAGAATCAAACTATATTTCGGGATATACTTGCCAGCAGCTATCAGGCTAGCTGTCACCCTCCGGTTCCTTGTCAATAGATGTTTTACCAGCTTAATATATACATTTCGAATTTCAAAACAATCTATTTCACATATCGTTGTAGATGAGGCCCTAATTATTTCGCTAAAAGGGTATAATATGTTATTAAATTTTGTTTACCTATATATATATATACATATATATATACATATACATATATATATATATATATATATATATATATATATATATATATATTCTTTGGGAAAACTTTCTTAATGCGACGTCATAATATTTACATTAAATTTGTGTAGGAATACCAACTTATTTTGTTAAATGTATTTCAATTTTTCGAAAATTATCTGTAAGTAAATATAAACGCATAATAAGTAATAAATCTAATCGTTTGAAGAAAATAAAATGTAGGCTGACTTTGGTCTATTGTCTGACTTTCTCGCCTTCACTGCTGTCAGTATTTCTACGAGTCTTCCTCTCGATTCTATCCCTTGACGGAAAAGTATCAAAGGTTGGTGACCAAAACGTTGGTCTCTTTGGGGGAAGAGTGACTCTTTTCTTCCGTATGTTTTTTGTGCTCTCGCATAAATTGTGATTTAATGTTGGGAATCCTTTTCTCCATTTCGGGGTTGAACACGTGTATTTTTTAGCCAGAAACTTCATTTCTTTCTTACTTTTCTCTGTTTATATATTAGGTAGACTTAACAGTCTACCAAGGCAGTCTCGCGAGGCGCCGTGTACCACATGTGTATCATGTATCCCATTTCGATTGAGAGACCTGCGAGATGCAACGTTGGTATCGCAACAGTTATAAACACGGCAAAAACGTCGCGGGACATCCTTGAGGTTTGTCGCGATACACGTGTTCCGTGACTATCGCTAGGTGTGTATAGAGCGATTTTCCTAAGAATGAGCCAAAGTGTCAGCTACTGCTGGCAACATAACTGAAGGTTCTGTGGTCGTTGTGCCCTTGAGCCCATTACACTCCCTTCCCGCATTCGTTTGTTTGCAGTTGGCTAACTTGTAAATGGCTTCGACACTTCCTTTTGTGGTGTCCTTGTCCGACAAAACTATAGTATGAGAAATAATTGATATTAGGAAGTGCAGTGTAATGTGTTCTACTGTAAAAAATATTTTTTATATAAACATTACATTAAATTCACTTTTTGTGTGATAAATATTATGTTTATTTTAAAACCGAGACTTGAATGCGAGATGGGTACCGGTGAACGTTTTTCCGGCTTATAATCATTTTTCTTTCTATTTACATTCGTGGCAGCTTTCTTTCACTGATTGTGAGAGCATGTTAAGAGATTTTCCACATACGTAATTAAATTTAAATATTTACCGGAATCGCTTACGTACATATACCTCAGCGATACTCTTAGACTTCTGCATAGGGATGTTTTCACAGGAGCCATTAGCACTTTACGAAGAGGCGTGGCTGTACAGCTGTCGCAGCGGAGGGATACTTCTCCGAAATACATGTGATGTTCACTCGTTTTCACGAACTGTCACTTTGGCTCATCCTTAGGAAAATCGTTCTATACCAGGTTTTAGTGTGTTGCTACGGCGTTCGCCTGGTGTTGATCGAAAAAAAAAAAAACACAGAAAGCTACCGATCACAGCAGATGGCCGCTACAATTCTCTTCCAGTGGCTGAATACGACCTAGCTATCCAGCTGGTGTCAAATTGCCAAAAATCCTGCCATCGTCGGGACTGGAACCCTTGGCCACCCGTCCCCAGCTGGAGGCACTGCAATGCCATCAATTGGTGCCCAGTCCTCACCATCCAGCGGGGTAACACCATCACTACGTTATAAACCTGCACAACACTTATGGGACTAATGACCATAGCTGTTTCTGTGCCCGGAAACGCGAAATAATCTTTCAATCAATAAAGAGGCCTACAGCAGTAGCAGATCAATGGGGGCCCTTTGTTTCAAACAACTTCCGCTCCCTCCCCCAAAACAAAGAAAATTCATTTTTCCAGAAAACCGAAATAACGTATACCAGTTAATTAGAATTAGAAATAAACACACTTATTTGTTTTGAATGCAAAGAAATGTCTAGGGCCTGGAGCAAGTTGCCCCGGCAACCCCCCCCCTCTCTCTCTCTCTCTGGGCGCCAAAGGGTGACCATTGCCGTCTGTCATTCTTCATTAACAGAATTGGAATTCCGAAAACTATGGAAAATACTGCAAGACCTCGGGAAGGAGCTTATGGTTGTATTAAAAAAACTTGGGGAATTGGTCAGCGAAGGACATTTATTAGTTAAATTGTATTTATTTTTAAATTACAAATTTTATTTATTCACGAAAATAAATCAAAGATATCACATTTTAGATAAATATATCAAGGATATTAAGTAAATTTTGATTCCTAGGAACTTTCAAATACAGAAGAGGTAAAATACTACCAAGCACTTCGTTACGAGGCGAAAGCATATATTTGTTAACTGGCATTTCTCACATTCAATATTTTTACATCCGACTTTTCACATATCCCGCTCCCCCGTTCCATAAGTAGCTCCGCCAGCTCTTGCTAACTGGTCTTTGAAGTATTGCATATCAAAATCATTTTTAGTTTCCAACTGGAGTTCTACAGCAAAGTTCTGGAAATTAAACGATTTTAATAAATAAACTCCAATCATATTTAATACCAAGGTATTTTTGGAGTAAAACAACTTACACCAGAATACTTACCACCACAATGTTTTTTACTACCGCTTTGTCAGTGCTCATTTTGGCACGTTTTATTACACCCACTCCAGGCCCAACCCATGTGAGGAACAGGAACTTCTGTCTCTTGCTCATTTCGTCACCAGTCTGAACTCTTATATAACCGAAGGCACGATCATCATCCCCAAATAGCGAACGAAAGTCTTCGAATTCTTTTCCAGTAGCAGCACACACAATTCTGCTTCCGTCGAATTTAAAAACAGCCCTGAAAATAAATTGAATGTAATGAGCAAATCAGACGAATACAAGGACTTTAAAACACTAATCAAAATAATATCCATTAACGCAAAAGCGTGTAAAAAAATATCTGAGTAGACAAGTTTAAGAAAGACGTATTGCAAAGAGCGCAAGAAGCGGAAGAAATGCTGGAAAAAAGAGGAAGAAGAAAATTGGCAAACAGTTTTTCCTCGTTCTTTAAACTTACCATTCCGTTTCGCTTGTGTCAGAACGGACGTCGTTGTAGGCGGCCTGAATTGCTTCTGTGTCCACGAAAGTGCTCATATCCGCCTGAAAAATAAATCGTCTGTTGATTATGTACATTCCAACACAAATGGTCTTGTTTTTTTGTTGTAGTACCCACGCTCTATTTCTAATTCAAATTTATCTCGTCAATAAGTATTTGTATAAACGTGGAATACATTCGTTACAACTTATACACAAACATTTCATTCGTCTTAATCATTATAATAGCGGTAATTGAAAATCTAATGAATTTATGATGATCATTTCCGATGAGCTCAGAAAGAAAGAAAACTTCCGGTCTTGGCAGAGGTGTGGATTGTTTCGTTAGAAATAGAACGATTTTCCTAAGGATGAGCCAAAGTGACAGCTAGTGCCAGCACTAGCTGTCCGGGAAATATTTTAATTTAATTTATTTAAATTTAAATTAGAATGTGGGAAATATTTAAATTTAATTACGTGCGTGAAAAATCTCTTAACATGCTCTCTTAATCAGTAAAAGAAAATTGCCACGAATGTAAATAGAAAGAATAATGATTTTAAGCCGGAAACACGTGCACCGGTACGCATCTCGCATTCAAGTCTCGGTTTTAAAATAAACATAATATTTATCGCACAAAAAGTAAATTCAATGTAATATATAAAGAAAAAAAGAATTTTTACAGAAGAGCACATTATACTGCACTTCCTAATATCAATTATTTCTCGCGGCACACTATATTCTTGTCGGACGAGGACACCACAAAAGGAAGCGCCGAAGCCATTTACAAGTTAGCCAACTTCAAGCGAAAGAATGCAGGAAGGGAGTCTAATGGGCTCAAGGGCAGAACGACCACCGAACTTTCAGTTATGTTGCCAGCACTAGCTGTCACTTTGGCTCATCCTTAGGAAAATCCCTCTATATAATGAAGGTCTAATATACTGTCATACAGATACATGTTTTTAAATGTTGAACAATTTTCTGAGTTCGAAGAAGTCGCGATCAGAGCTCGCCACACAACAGCACAAAGGCCGGAACCACGTGCATCGGTACGCATCTCGCATTCAAGTCTCGGTTTTAAAATAAACATAATATTTATCACACAAAAAGTAAATTCAATGTAATGTTTATAGAAAAAAGAATTTTTACAGAATATTTTCGTTAATATCATTAATATTTAAGATTTAATATCGTTTCGTTCTTATCGTGAATATTTATATTAGCGGCAATTTGTTCTCATTAATGCATTTGTGATTACATGTACTAAACAAAGTCATAACGTTTCTTGAAAACTCAAGTGTTTTGTGTGAAAATGAGCTCAAAATTCCGCATTTTCAAAAACGCTCAAACCCCATTTACTAAAAAATGGCTCCAAGTTGTTTCTTCAAACTTTTCCAAGGGATGGTGCCAATTACATAATACGTTGAATATGAACTGAATTATAATAAGATGAGATAGGGTGGAGTGACCTGGTCGAAAACCAAATTGGTTGTCTCTGATGATACTGTGATGATCCAAGAACCATCTAAATCTGTTGAACTATTCTTATTACGCATATTTTTTTTTATATATTTTACCTACTACTACACATTTAGTTATATTTTAATATATTTACACGTCGGAAAATTTCAGATGCGCATTTGAATTATATGTTACGGAATCATCTTTCTTAAAAATCAAGTGTAATGCTGCTAGGCTTCTACCACCGTATCTTCGTCATAATTGTCACCCCCCCCACACTTAGTGCGTACTCTGAGTCAAGAATAAGCGGATTGTCTTGTTCTGTGAACAAACGTAATTTCAACCACGATTTTGCTCATGCTGCTCTGATTTTCCGTGGTTTCTGCGATCAACACCAGGCGAATGCTGGATCAGTACCTTAACAAACGGGCCACGAGCCGCGTGCGATTTTTCCTTCCTCTTCCTTGTCCTATCCTCTCCCCTTACACACACATTTCGGGAGACCGGTCGGGAGCTTAGAACTTGTGCCGGCTGGGGCGGTTCCCCCCTGGTGGGAGAGTCCTGGTGAGGGGGAAACCCCGCTAGCTGACTGTAGGTCGGCGCTGGATCTCGCTATCCAGCGGGGAAGATCACCGTCGTATCCCGAGGAAAATACATGCACTACACTTACGGGGCGAATGACCTAAGCTGTTGACGCGCCCGGAATCACCAACCAACCAAATTGCTCATGTTACGCCATGTCAGCCTCAAACAGCACATTTGTTACTCGATCGAAAACTAACAAATATTTTTCCAGAAAATTGTCTTACACGTGTCCGATTGGGGGGGGGATAACCCTCTACCCCGCGGTCATCACTGGCTACGCGGTACTACTATTCATTGGAACATTGGCTTCTCGTAAACTGTCATATACACTATGAACGTATTTTGTATTTCGAATCAAATGCTTAGGCGAGGTGAAATCTAGTGTAGAATTACTTCTGTAGACGTAGAACCTACTTTCAGCCACTCCGAAGAACTGATTGGCGACGTTCTATACTTGGAAAATGCTTGTAAAACACATGATGAATTTTTTATTTTACACATTTCCTATTTTTCCCAAAATATGCAAGAAAAATAAGTACATATGTATGCACATATTTTGCATTTTTATTACAATAAATTACGTTTCCTAGTTATAATGAACTGAAGTCACTGGTCCCGATTCACTTGGATAATTAATACGCACTAAATGATTCGGTTGTAGTGAACGTTTTAAATTAAACTCCAAGAAAAAAATCTAAGCCGCGAATTCATGTAACGCTAAGTGTTTGCATGTAGACGTTCTCGAGAGTTTTGTATGGAACATTTATGGTAAATGAAAGGGATTGAGAGATCTGTGCCAAGAAAATAGCTTCAGTTCATCTATAGCAGTTTTCTCCAGCCTGAAGACTCCATGGAAGTCGACCACGAAGTTGCAAACTAGTGAAATCTGTCCTCGTGAATGCAGTGAACGGGGTCATTCAGACCAGAAGAAAGAAAATAATAATGAATTAAATGAAAACTGAAGTACGCTATCCAATGCAAGTGACAATGAAAAGTGTTAAGATTGCACATATTTAGTGTGTGGACAATGTAGATTTAGAATAAAGCGTGAATAACGCACTAAGATATTGGAATTTTGAATTAGCGGCGTTTGGATATTTTAGTCTACCTCTGGAATAAAGCCAGACAATTAAAAAATTATGTGTGGGGATTGTCGGACATAGTGACCTCGGATGTAATGAACCAAAAGTTAGTCCGCAGATGTCTATAACAGAAGTCGACTGTACTATACTATACTATGATATTTGAGTATTAAAGAATGTTGTTGTTATTATTATTATTATTATTATTATTATTATTATTATTATTATCATCATCATCATCATCATCATCATCATCATCATCGAGGTTTAAGGGCGCTTCAACAGCTAAGGGCAGTGGCGCCCGTGTCAAATTATTTTTGGAACAGTACACACCGTGGCAATGTCGAACTAAAACATTTGTAATGCAAAGGAAAATGTAAATAAAACTAAAATGAATGTGTCCAATTATAAATAAGGGCTTGCTACAAAAGATTCACATAAACACTTTAAAGTCTCCATTTAAAAGCCAAATAATTGGCATTATCCTCTTCTCTCAGACAAGGCTGTAAATGTCAGTCTCTCGTAAAAATCTAAAAAGCTTGTAGAGAGAAGATTCGTCACTTCCAAGTTTCTCCCTAAAGAGCTAGCAAGGTGAGGCCTTCGGCGACTATCTCTTGCCTTAGAACAATGAATGAGAGCATGCTCCTCGGTAAGATCCGTCTCGCAATTATCGCAAGTAGGGGGTGAGTCACAGGCAGATAAGATGTCCATAGGAGAAATGGCAGTGAGAGATCCGAGGTGGTGTCAGAATAATCTCCCCGCACCTACAGCCACGAGATGAGGAAGACCAAGGCTTGAAGGAATCCTTGATTCTCGTTAGCTTAAAATCCGAGATGTGCCACTGCCATGCACAGAGAAGAGAGTTTAATAAACAGCTTGGTATCCTTCGTTGAAACTGTGAGGCCAATGCCATGTAGGTCGCCAAGAACAGTCCACTCAAAGACGGTCCGCAGAGCACCAGATCTACGGACGAGAAAGTGTTTGAAGCCACGGAAAAATGTAGGCTTCCGGCAGCGTTTAAAAGAATTACGTTCACGTTGTCAATATTTTCAAGTATATTGCCTCCGGAGCAGGTCCTTGTGTCACCCCAGGCGGGATTGTGGGCATTAGTGTCCACAGGGGCGGGCAACTGAGAAAACTCATCTTAAAGACTTGTGACATGTCCAGGCGGGATATAGAAGTCGCAAATATAGCGCTCCGCCTTCCCCAGAAGGGGGCAGTACGCTCGCCCGTCCACCGCAGCGCTTTATAAGCGGGGCGCAGTACCGCCACGGTCACACGCACACACAACACAACCAAAGCACACCCAACACAACGCAACCAAAGCACACCCAACACAACCCAACCAAAGCACACCCAACACAACACACCCAACAACACAACACAACGCAACCAAAACACACCCAACAACACAACACAACGCAACCAAAACACACCCAACACAACACAACACCACACAACGCAACCAAAACACACCCAACACAACACAACACCACACAACGCAACTAAAACACACCCAACACAACACAACGCAACTAAAACACACCCAACACAACACAACGCAACTAAAACACACCCAACACAACACAACGCAACCAAAACACACCCAACACAACACAACGCAACCAAAACACACCCAATACAACACAACGTAACCAAAACACACCCAACACAACACAACACAACGCAACCAAAACACACCCAACACAACACAACACAACACAACACAACGCAACGCAACCAAAACACACCCAACAACACAACGCAACCAAAACACACCCAACACAACGCAACCAAAGCAGGAAGTACACGAAAAACGCGTTATTACTCCTGATAAAATAACCTTTCACTTGACACATTCCACCCTGAAACTAGTGGTGCTGCAACAGCACATACTTTCTCGATTTACTGACTACAGTAACGTAATATTGAAATAATGTAATTTCTGCTATACTAAAGCTCAGTAATGGCATGAAAAGTGAAATTCAACCAATTTTTATGAAGCGTCTCTGGGTGCATACCTGCTCTTTTTCCCGGTAGCCAGGAACAATAAGCATTTCTAACATTTACAAATGAAACAAACATGAATAATTTTAACAGTTGTATTTGCACACACAATACAGAAAAGCAAGAATAATTTCACACTAGCCTGCTTTGATTTCATCGAAGTGAGCTTTCAAGTTTTGAATACCATACTCAGTCATCAAAAGTACTTACGGTAAAAAATATGTACTTAGTTTTTTGTCGATGTTTACCTTCCGTCGATGTATTTCCTTTCATAAGAATATTATCTACATCATACAATGACAATAATGAAATGAATTCGAAGAATTTTCAAGGACTGTGTTGGCATTTGGCGATATCATACCGCGTAAAACTGAGTCATTGTCGTAAGAGATTGCGACAAGCAAAGCCCGCTAAAAATGTTTCATTTTTGTTGCCAACAAGCCTTCCAGAACTCGTTTTTTCAATTTGTTGCCCCTTTTCATGACGCAACGCGTCTCATAACCCCCATTGGGCGTACAGCGCTTAGGAGTAATGCTCCGTTATTTTATGTTTTTTTAAAAGTCGTCTTTGGGAGTAATCCTCCATTACATAGTGCGTTAGTCGTCAAGAGGACCGCTAGGTAGCATCTCCGCATACGCGCCTCTCTCTTGCGCGCTCCTGCGTCACTACCCAGCGCGGCGGCCAGAATTGGGAAGGAACTAGGATAGGGGTAGAGTTTAGGACACTTCACAGGGGTTGGACTAGATCTTGTGAAGCAGCTGAACTCGTTTTGTTGAAACAAATTTTACATGAGGTTGTTCGGGAATCGAACCCGGAGCTCCTGGGTGAAAGGCGAGCGACTTCGCACTTCAATTTTTGAAAAAAATAATTTGAAATAGTAAATGAACTAATATTATTCTTATCTCAAAATTTCTATTATCTAAAAAAGTTTTGTAGATACGGCAGTTGATTATTACTCACTTGTAACTTGCCCTTTCACATTGCGTACGTTCTATCAAATTTCTGACAAAAACTACACGTTTCCAACGCTGCTAATCCTATCGAATGAAAAAACTAACTTCAAGCACATTATAATAAGTTTACGATTATTATAACACGTATTTTCATTTCCTTGTTTGCATAAATAACAGTTTTGTCTAAAATTAATCTTCTTGCTTTTACATAGCAGAGCTTCTACGTAGCGAATTCATGCAAATAGGTCGAAAAATATATAATAGTAATTATTATGTACAATAGTACTGTATGTATTCCCCAAATACGCTCCTTGTAACACGAATTACACGTTACTCCTTGTCCCAGCATGTAAATCTTCATTATGCGAATTATTAAACTTCTTGATAGAAAGCAGAGTGCTTTCATAAATCCTAAGAACCAATTTCAAAGTGCAGTTTAGAATCCATGAACTGACACTAGACCATTTAAAAACGAAACGTGTCCTATAACTTACGCCTATCATGAGCAGGTTGATGACAAAATGATTCAAAAGGAAAACGTACAAATATCACCTACAGCTTACGTGACGTCTTTAGTGGTCATTATTTAGAAGTCTAACAAACGATTAGATTAAGTCAAGTCGCGAGGCGTCTAAACAGCGTGATGGATCTACATAAAAAGACTACCTGATTTTTAAGAGGCCCTTCGATACTTCCACGGCTGTAATTGGCGCATTTCGGCTGATTTCACCTCCTTGGATTGGCAAATAAGATTGTTTTAGCTATAAAGGATGCACCTTCGTTTTAAATGGGTCTTTTCGATTAATTTAAGCGCTGCGTTTATTCAACGTTAAGACGATACCTTCACAAATGAGGTACAAAACTTACAATGACCTATGTCGACATAGTTGTTACGTCAGCTAAAGTTAAGGAACGCATTGAGCACCTCTGAAAGGCATTTGATATTGCAATAGAAAATTATATGCGTTTGAACTCTCAGACATCGTCAGTCTGCAAGAGCAAAATTTAATTTCAGATTTCCTAGTTGGAGGTGATATTAGAATGAATCTGGAGAGAACCAATCACTGTAATTGAATTTTTACGCATCGTTCTATAAAACGACTTGAAACATTTGGAAGTTGTGATTATTATCCTAGATATTTCCTCAATTCGCTATGATCGATTACTTCTATTACAATTTCCATGAATGTTTGTGAAAAGTGTTTCGGGAACTACGTCGCGAAAATGCACCAAATGCCTCTTTGACCAAGGTAATATTGCTGCGGAAAAAATGAAACATTTAATTATTTTACAAGTATTGATTAAGTTAAGTCTTTTTACAGAACGTTATGTTATTACTTGATTTTAATATTGGACATTTCATTACGATGACTAATTTCTTAACAGTTTGTAATTAAGGCCATTCATTAGCTCCAGCATTGTAATCCCATGTTTATTCAAAACATATGAGTGGATCCTTGTCATAACCTTTTTTTCCCCCCATTTTACGATACCTCGAACAAACTTTATTGCTAGTTTAAAGATTTGGACTGGAGAATTTTAAAGTGTTTAGGTATAATACACTCCGAATAGATTTGAAAGTTATAATAAACCATTTTCCAACTTAAGTGTTGTTTAAAGGTTTCACGTATGTTTTCTGAATTAATGTATTACGTATACGCCACTATTACTTAGTTCTAAGACCGGGGAGTTTTCTTTGCTGATTAGTTACGTAATAGTACT
This sequence comes from Teleogryllus occipitalis, assembly GCA_011170035.1. Lineage (NCBI taxonomy): Eukaryota > Metazoa > Arthropoda > Insecta > Orthoptera > Gryllidae > Teleogryllus > Teleogryllus occipitalis. The sequence goes on from BLKR01005483.1 coordinate 14,978, forward strand.
ACTCGCGCAACTTTTCTTGAACAATGGATTGAAGAAATGCGGGCGGAGTGGGGGTATTGGTACAAAGTCGGCCACTAGATTATTTACAGTTATGCCAACCTCTAGAAAATCACAGTCAAACCAGCTACGTGTTAGGCCAGGACATTGCTGTGGATAGGCAACATCAGGGACACTAGATAGGAGTTTTAGGTGCCTCCCTTGAAGGACCTGGACCTGCCTCAGCCATTTTTTTTAGATAATGGTAATAAAGATGAACAGAAGTTCTCGACTATGACAACAACTAGCTTTGACTACCGACTTTGTTTCGCGCCATCGAAGTTTTAATGCTTGGAATGTCATCAGTGCTGGCTGCGAGCTTTTGTCTTCAACTGTTTATTGCTCAAGGGAGGGGGAAGCAAGGTCATCGTTCAAGAAAAGTTGCGTGAGTAGTACGAGCAGTGGGGTTTTAGAAAATTACGCCTTCTTCAACCCCCGTAATTTCGTTTTTGGACCGGGGAGTACTGTGACTAATCAATCGATGTCCGGATGAACGCACAAAGCACCAGCGGGAATCCCGGGCCATGACTACGGGATTTACATTCAGTGACTTCCCTAACGTTGACCTGGCGTATGAGGGTCTTATCTTCAAGATGGAATATGGCACGCCTTTTTACGTCTCGGTCCTGATCGCGACCGCACCAAGCAGTGCCAGATCAAGCGATTCTACCGGCACGAGCGAGAAAGACGCGAAAAGTCGTGCCATATTCCATCTTTGAGATAATTCCCCTCAGGTGCCACGTTACGAAAACCCAAGTATAAACATTACGCTACTTTGTTATCCAAATCCTGAAGAGTAACTGAATGGTTACAGGATCCACAGAACGTACACAGACTAGTTACATTGTTCTTGACCATTGCATATCTGTTTTGCTTCAACGCAGTGGCATCAGAGGCGATTCATTGCAGTTGTGTTTGTGATAGTTGAAGTGCTTTGCTCGAGTACAGTACAGGAACACAAATGAAAGTTATCGATTGTAAATAAAAAAATTCAACTTTTTTCATCGACGTGTACAGAAACTTATTCCGTTTTCTATTCTAGGATCATTTTCTTTTGAAATGAAGTAAAACTTGCGCATTTGTGCTTGAAATAATTGAAAATTATAAAAAAATTGTTTCAAAAACCAATCCACATTTTACGGGTTAACCAAAAATTCTTATTGATAATAATTAAAGGACTTATTGTTTTTCTTTTCAATACATCATGCAACTGGTTTACACCGCACGCCTAAACCATACGATCTGCAAACCCTGTCTGGTACAATTTGTTGGTAACTGCAATTAAATCTGTCTCCTTTCTGTCATCTCTTGTGCACCTTTTCACTTCTCTATCCTATTCATGCTTGGTTGTTGGTTGGTTATTGATTCCGGGCGTCAACAGCTTCGGTCATTAGTTCCGTAAGTAGTGCGTGTTTTCCGTCGAGAGATGGTGGTTACCTTCCCCCGCTGGATGGCGAGATCCGGCGCTGACCTACCGTCGGCTAGCGGGGTTTCCTCTCAACCAGAACTCTCCCACCAGCGGGACACCGCCACAGCCGGGACAAGCTCTGAGCTCCAGACCGGTCTCCAGGAATATGATGTAGTGTAGTGCATGTTACTGTAAGTGTGTGTGTAAGGGGAGAGGATAGGACAAGGAAGAAGAAAAGATCGCACGCGGTCCGTGGCCCGTTTTGTTAGGGTACTGCTCCGGCATCCGCCTAGTGTTGATCGGAGAAACCACAAAAAACTACCGATCAGAGCAGCCGCTAGCTATAATTCTCCTCCAGACAGCGACTGAATTCGACCGAGCTGAAAAGCTAGTGTCGAAAATCCTGCCGCCGTCAGGACTCTAACCTGGGACCTCCCGGTCAGAACCACTGCAGTGACATCAGCTGATTCATTGAACTACCGCTCCTGGTCTCATGCTTGGTTACTGAACCAGAAGAGCTGCCAAGCGGTGCACTTGTAGGCGGTGGCCTTTCTGATATCCAGGGAGTACTAGAAAGACTACAGCCTTCACGATGACGGAGCAGATTTGTCACAACCGGGCTTCGAGGCAAGCACCTCACGTGCCTTTGTTAAGAATAGCGACGAGTGAGTATTTAGCGTTTCCCGGCGCGTCAACTATGGTCAATTATCCACAAGTGACGATGCACTTCCCACTGGGACGTGAGATTCCGCGCAGACCTACACATTGCTTGTGAGATTTTCTCAATCAGGTATCTTCCCCCAACGGTGTACCCCCCCAGCCGGGCCTCCCGACATGTACGGTAGTGTAGTGCACTGGTGTGTGTGTGTGGGGGGGGTGATGGAGTGGAGAAGATCGCACGTGGTCTATGTCCCGTTTGTTACCGTTGCTTCGGCATTTGCCGGAGATTCACCGGTGACATCACAAGCAAATTCATTCGGCCCAGCCAGTCCCTTGAACTCTCCTCCAGACAGTACCCGAATTCAATCTCGCGATGTAGTTGGTGTCAAAATTTACAATCCTTAGCCCTTCAGGACAACGATGATACAGTTGCATCGTATGTGGTGATGGGGCCACCGAAGTCGATAAGAATCACTTCCAGAGCGCCAATAAGCGCGATTGGTGACATCGCTCAACATTTCCTGGAGGTACCTCGTGGCGCATAGCGAAGTCTCTAGCCTTTCACCTCTGAGATCCGGGTTAGATTCCCGTCGAATCTCATGCGAAATTTGTTCCAACAAAACGAGTTGGGCTGCTACACAAGGGCTAGTCCAACCCCTGTGAAGTGTCCTAAACCCTACCCCTTTCATAATTCCTTCCCAATTCTGGCCGTTGGGTAGTGACGCAGGAGCGCGTAGTAGGAGGCGCGTACGCGGAGATGCTACCTGGCGGTCCTCTTGACAATTGACTGCGACGTGACGTGACACATTAAGTGGATAACGTGGCTAATGGAGGATTACTCCAATGTGCAAAAAGATAATGGAGGATTACTCCCCTAGAGCAAAAAGCGCTCACGCCCCCTCCCCCAAGGCGCTTGGAGACGTCAACTTGGACGCAACAAATTTTAAACGAACGGTAGATTTATCTACAGGGAGAGTTGCATGGAACTTCGTCTCCACAACTTCTAAGGTGTTATATTTGGTGAAACGATCAACATTGTCGTATGGTTACAAGTCGTTTTGGTATGGAATGTAGTTCTGCTCAGAATTTGTCGCCATTTTGGTGAATAGCGTCATGTCTATTTATTTATGACCTAACGCTTTTTAGAGTGTCTTACTTCGCCGCGTCACTATGTCTAGATTTCGAGCCGCCCCTGCTTCCACAGCTTCTGCTTCTGCGGCTAGAACTACTGCACACGAGTTCACTGTTCACCAAAATTAATGAGCATATAACTACGAAATTAAATACATTGTAAGAATGACAAAAAAATCTTCACTTTTATTCACTATTAACTTTATACCAGCCTATTGGAATGTTTATACAAAGTGTTACATATTCATCATTATTCATGCGAGCTTCTAATTACTTTCCCGATATAAATTCTGAGTATGTCTTTCCGTACAACCTTATTTCTTCCAAGATTGTGATAACAGAACTTTAGTCCTTCCTCGGTATCTCCATTATTCAGGGTCGTCTAAATTTTCCTCAGCCCCCCCCCACTTGGTTTAAAAAATGTAAAAAAATTAAAATAGTTTAAATATGTTAATGTGCAGATTCATACAAACATGAATGAAAAACTAGTACCAAATGAAATAAAAAGAGAAAATCCGATCTTTATTTGGCAGGATCTCCAAATTAATCATAAAGAAGATTATAATATAATAGTGTGCAAACTTGTTTTGTAACTTCGCTCTGTCACCCATTTGTTAATTATCCAAACATAACATTAATTCAAAATACGTTACCAGTAATAATTGAGTGTTTGGATGGAAGGGGGGGGGCGTCTGACAGCATTTGTACTGAGCAACAATGAATACTATATTTCAGTTTTGTTCGAATGATGAAAATTAGCGTTTTACCTAAACTAATTTTTAAACAAAAAAATATTCCTCAATAAAACTCAAAAGTATCTAATACGTCGTTAAAAAACCGATTTATTTCAACCCTGAACTCCTTACTCTCGCATTACACGAAGCAAAATTAATTATATTTTCAAGGACCCGTTCTCGCTTCAAGAGCTCGAAGGGAGAAGATTCCAACTGGTATTCCACGAACTCCAAACATCCTCGTAATAAGGAAAACTGTTCTTCCGCAGCACTCTAATACAGAATAGATTATGCTCGACTGCGCAATATCTCGTGCTACGATTTTACTCATGCGTGATACGAGTACAGGTGTCTTGTGCAATTACTGCAGCCATAGTATACTCTCTGACTGCAGCACTATGTCAACGGAAATTTTACAGTATCTGTGTTGACTGGGAATATCCAAATGGCCGCCCGCCGGCCTCATACCGCCCGCCGTGCCAGTTACTAAGGCCCGCGAAAGGTCTTATCCTATTAGTCAAAAGTTAAGGCACATTCACGGTGCAAACACAAACATAAGCATGACACATAGACGTAAACATTAACATAAGTGATAGTCTGATTCACAATGTCGAACATAAACGTAAGGAAAATAAGAGTTTCTACTGGCTGTGAAACATTTGTTTACTATTGGTTGGCTGTGAGAATCGATTTCGAGATATCAACTGTGTACACGACCGGGGGGAGGCTCTTGCCATGGATTGTGTTAGTTCGTCTATCGACTAATTTCGATACTCGATTTTTTGAGTTTACGTACTGCGATTGGTTCATTTCTTATTTTTGACATAAGAATAAGCCCAAAATCTTGAAGCTTGCAAGCTTTTAAGTTAACGTCAGACGTGTTATGCTTATGCACTGTGCCTGAGTCCGCATATGGACGTAGTCCTATATTTTATGTTAACGTCATGCCTACGTTTATGTTTGCATTGTGAATGGGCCTTTAAAGTCTCGGGCCAGAACACGTCCGCCAAGCGCACGCGCCCTGCCAGTCCTATATGCATGGTAAGGCCTGATATTATACACGCACGTTTTCTCGCTCCTTTGCCTACATTAGTTAAATCAAGAATAAATGATTGCAACGAGCAATATGGGCAAAATCTGATAACCAGAAATGTTTGATCCTCTATAGTAGAAACTATTTTGCATCGATTGGCTGGTTGATTGGTTAGTGATTCCGGGCACGTCATCAGCTTAGGTCATTAGCCCCGTAAGTGTAGTGCGTGTTTAATCCTCGGGAGAGAGCAGTGATCTACCCCCGCTGTATGGCGAGATCCGGCGCCGACCTACCGGCGGCTAGCGGGGTTTCCCCCTAACCAGGATTCTCCCACCAGCGGGGCACCGCCCCACCCGGAACAAACTAAGCTCCCGACCGGTCTCCCGGAATGTGTGGTGTAGTGCATGTTAGTGTGTGTTAGTGTGTGTGTGTGTGTGTGTGTGTGTGTGTGTGTGTGTGTGTGTGTGTAAGGGGCGAGGATAGGACAAGAAAGAGGAAGGAAAGATCGCGCGCGGCTCGTGGCCCGTTTGTTAGGGCACTGCTCCGGCATTCGCCTGGTGATTGGAGAAACCACGGAAAACTACCGATCAGAGCAGCCGGCCGCTAGAATTCTCCTCCAGACCGCGACTGAATTCGACCTAGCTGAAAAGCTAGTGTCGCAAATCCTGTCGCCGTCAGGACTCGAACCTAGAACCTCGCTGACATCAGTTGCACTGAGCCACTGCTCCCGGTCTGGTCGTTCGTAAATTTCGTTTCTCTCTCATTGTGACCCAGAAGTTAGTGGTTCGTGTAATTGTCTTATAGAACAACTATTATGGGCAGAATTCCATAATAATGGGATTTCAGAAAAGCTCAAAATATTTTCGCGGCGAATATTTTATCAATTCTTGGCAAAAACGCTTATTTCAATCTGTATTCAGATGTCAACTTGTTTATGTGTTAGTTAAAGTACATCACACACGCTTGATAAATAATCAGACTAGGCTCGTCATTAAAGGTTGTAATGTAGAGCCTCTCCTATAGAAATCGACCCCGAAATTTAAAAATGTATTTATTAATCATGGCTTTCTGAGTTATATTAGGTAACAATCATATCAACACTTTTGTTTAAGAGTTCGATAACGGTCGTCCGTAATGCTTTTGAAGCTGTTGACAGGGAAGGCAAAAGCGTTACGCTCCCACTTCATTCCGCCATAAGGCCTGTGTACAACGACGAGGCGTGACGTCATGCATTCACTGCACAGGCTTACCGGCGGACGAAGGCTGTAACCAGACAGCCTTCAAGCGTAGGGCGTGGGGTCTGAAGAAGTGCGGGCTCACCAGATAGAATTACCGTAGAGAAAAGAACTACCTCCTAGTCTACGGCACTACTGTGCAGCTCAGCGAGTAGCAGTAACTAGTTTTCCCAATAGGCGGTAAGAGCGCTAGTCCCTTATGCCCGTATCGGAAGAGATTATGTATAGATATGCAATGCAATGCAATGCAATGCAATGCAATGCAATGCAATGCAATGTAATGTAATGCATTTGCATCCTTCCCCATTCAGAAAACCACGAGCCGCGACTGTAAATAATTAACTCTAATACTATTAAACTAATTAATTACAATGTTCTACAATAATTTTAAGTTAAATTTTTATCGCCTTATTATATGTTGTCACCGCCTCAAACGAAGCGCAGGAAAATAAAAACTTTTTAAGTATATAATAATGTAATTCAGTGTTTTTATTTCAAACATTTTTATAAATTAGTGACTGCGGTCAAACTCATCTAATACAATAAACATTTAAAATGGTAAAATGAATCCTTTAACTTCTACAGCCGACTAACACTAATGTGTTTATTGTGTAAAAATATACAATAAATCCTTAAGTTTTGGAAACTATTGTTTAATTTTCAACTTACAAAAGGTTTACCCAAAAAGCGAACCTAATTTTTATTTGAAACACTGATAATCGACGAACACTAATGTGTTTATTGTGTAAAAATATACAATAAATCCTTAAGTTTTGGAAACTATTGTTTAATTTTCAACTTACAAAAGGTTTACCCAAAAAGCGAACCTAATTTTTATTTGAAACACTGATAATCGTCGTTATACTGTATAGCTTGATACTCAGATGATGACGTGCTGAAATATGTATGGATAAGCGACCTTTCGTTCGGCGAAAATGTGTATGTTCTATACCTCGCAACAATGACAAAAAAATAGGGATTATAAAAAAGTTCCAAATCATTTCTAAAGGTCTAATTTGTAAACGTGTAACACAAGCTCCACTGTAAATAAAACCGCTTTATCTTATCGCCGCCACCATCTCTCCGTTCAACAATGAACGTCTCAAATATCCATTGCGGCATTGTTGGCCAAATTTCAATTAAGGTTTGCGGATCGCAAGAAATAAAGTACATCAATTCACTGAGAATACAAATTGAATGGTTTATTTCAGGAACCACATAAGACAGGTTTTGGGCCATTTTGACTTTTTAATGCAGTGACATTCTCTGCATGGACCATACGGGTTGTTTCAGATAGATATAAAGTAAGTCGAGCAATTCTAGAGTTTGCTTTTGAAGACCACGCCAACAGGAATTAATGTACATACAACATAAGTCAGTGATTTATGTTCTTTCTGTACCAAAGCGCCAGAAGTGGTTTCTCTTTGGAGTCCGATTACAGCCACGAGATGATTGTAGCCACTGATATTATCCGCGCACGTTTTCTTGAGCCCTCCCTCGCTCGCTAGTTGCGAGAGGGGTGGGGAGGTCGGTTGTTTTCACAAAAGGAATTTTATATCAAATTTGTAGGTCTTTTTCGATGCAAAATAGTTTATATTACATGGGAGCGAACATTTCTGGTTATCAGATTTTGTCTACAACGCTCATTCGTATCATTTATTCTTAATTCAACTAATGTTAGCAAAGGAGTGGAGGGTAGGTATTTCGGGGTTCAAAAACACGTGCGTGTATATCTCTACTGATGTCTACTATTTGATCGTTGAATGCTGTGGTGGTCGTGTTGCGGTGTAGTGTGGATTTCAGTAAATATTAGTTGGTAATTTTGGATTCTGACCATGAACTACCGGTTCATTCTTTCCAGAATTCAAAAAGGAAGAGATGCGTACAAAATTAAAGTGATTATAAAAGAAACATTATAAAGAAGGCTAGAATGAAGGGTACGGCTTACGTCCATTGGAATGGACGCAACAAAGAAAGCAAACAATGAGGAGATTGCAAGTATGTGAACATATGAAAATAATATGATTTTGGAATTTGATTACATTTATCTATATACAAATCATATTTTTTACACTAGCGTATCAAATATAATCCTTGGAGTTGCTACTTAACCTCAAAATTGATAAGAGACAGTTCGACCACGTATTACTGTAATAATTAACTTCATTATTCATCTACAGAAGTTGTTTTTCTTTTACAAATGGGATATTCATATTGTTCCTGCAGGTGTGGACGCAAATGCTACGAGAGAATCTATTAAGTTGAACGAACTACTATTTATGCAAAGTTCAGAACTTTTGACACAAAGAATGAACAGGGCACCTACATCCAAGGGATGATTTCGGCAACATCCGTAAAGCAAAGGCGAAAAAGAAAAGATGTAAATGAATCTAGCAAACCAGACAGAGGAACGAGTTATATACATGGAATATCAATATCAACATCAACCAAAAAATATCAAGTATGTAAGAAAGCCTTTGTTAACATTTATGGTAACCATTACAAACGAACGAGTTCGTAAGTTGGCAAATTTATTATTCAGGGGAAGTCACTAACTGATACGCGTGGGATATGTACATCCGGAAATAGAAAACCGGGATTCTTGATAAACGCTGTAAGAGCATACAGCATCCTTCTCAACGAAGGAATCCCACTACATTAATACGGAATATAAATACCTTAATAGAAGGCTGAACCTGCACTTTATGCACCGGTTATTCAAAGAAAAACATCCAACACATGATGTTAAATACAGCTTTTACAGAAAAAATTTTTCTGTGGCACTTTGACCTCAAATTGTCACTTGCAAGTTGACACATGCTGCACTTGTGAGGGATTCGATATTAAAATTAAGAGTACATTTTTAATGATGTAGCAAAAAGGGCACATATTGTTGAAAAAAATGTTACAACAGAAGTGCTAAGAAAGTTTACAAAACGAAGTTTGGTGCATGTCAGATTTTTGGTCCTTGTTTAGCATGCTTGCTAAAATATTAAAAGAGAAAATATCAAGAAGTGCACTGCTAAAAGAGTGGAGTTATGGAGAAGCACTGTAACACACGCAAAACATGCGAAAAGAGTGAGAAACACTATTCAAACCTGCAGCAAGTGCAGTCAAAGATGAAGGCAAAAAAGAATTTCAACACTGACTTGTGCCATGCAGCCAACATTCCATTTTCAAAACTTGAAAATCTAACATTTAACCAGTAAAATGTAAAATTCCACACGAGTCATCTCCTAGGAAATATTATCTAACTCCGCAATGTTTTGACAATCTGAGAAATTCGATTTGTTTTTGGAGAAATGTGTTCATCCTTTAGTTAATACGTATTACGTATAAATTTTAATATTATTCAACCATAATACCAATTTCCCTGCCTTTTTTAAGTTTTTACTTCTTAAGTGCCTGCCTATTGTCAACTACAATGCCTATTTCCGTCTATTTTTTAGATTGTAAGTGCCTATTTCAGACCTTTTTAGTGCCTACATATCCGAGCTCTACTTATGACATTAGTTTACGTTCATCCGCGCAAGTTGAACAACCGATTTCCTTCGCGGGTTTTATAGATTCGCCAAATAGGGATTCATTGATGATTTGTTTGAAAAACTGGTCGCTTTAAATGGAAATTCCGTTTATTTGAGTTGGACTTCTAAGTTATTGTTCAGATATTTATGACAGCCAATTAGTAATTTATTGTAATTGACAATTACAATAAATTGTTGCAATAAAAAGTAATAATAAAAATATTGTTTTTACTGTTTTATGAGTATTTGAAGTAGTATTTTAAATACGCATGTATTTAGCTATTCAAAACGTAATGTATTTCGAGTATGTATTTAAATACTTATTTACGAAGTATTTTGGCGAAGTATTTAAATACTAAACTTAAAGTATTTTGCCCAACTCTGGACATCAAAGTTACACGAGTATATCCCCCACGGTGAAGAAGTGGGTGAGTTTTATGCAGAATTACAAAGCTGAGCAGTGTGTGCCTAATTAATTATGTAAATAAATTGTTAAACGTGACTATCATTTAACGTGTTTTTATACATTTGTAACATTCCGAACTGATTTGGAAGTCATGAGTGCTAAATTATCTTTCAAATAAAGAAGTATTTAATGAATGACAATACGTTTTTGTCCCAATATGTTTTTATTTCAGAAACAACTTAAGTCAACGGTGTTAGTAAGAAACTAAAAAATAAAATAAGGTTTTTGGTAAATGAGAAAATAATTCTATATAAGATACAAAACACAACTTCTAAAAACATTGTCACAATGTTTGTGACAAATATAGTTGCATTAGAAGGTTTTTTGTCCCTACTGAAAAGTTACTTGTCAGTAACTTACGTTGTTTCTGAAATAAGCCAATTGGAGAACAGAGTAAAAATATAATTCACATTGCCATAGTAAATAATTATTTTTATTTAATAATTATTATTATATAATTATAATTATTATATAATTATAATTATTATATAATTATAATTATTAAATTATTAATTATTAATAATTATTAATAATTATTAAATAATTATTTTTCATATCCTTTGGGTCCATTCCTGTTCTCAAAGGATTTTTCTCGCGCCTAGTAGTTGGTGTGACACCTGTACATTTTTCATTAATTTCATGCAGAAAGTTTCCGAAAACTACTAGTTTCTTGAAATAAATGTACATTAGCTTTTTTAATGAGCTGATTTTCTTTTAGAACAGATATGAAGGCAACAATATCTTCCATTTTGTAGTTTCCAATTGTTAAGTTTTTGCAATTTTCGAAAATACGGTGAGTTCAACAAAAATGAGACTTGCGCCATTCTTTTAAAAGTCCGTTCTATCCAATTTTTTAAAAATTTGGAGTGGTTTTTGATAAATAAATCAGTTGCAGCTCGTGGTTTTCTAAATGGGGAAGGCTGCAAATGCATTACATTACATTGCATTGCATATCTATACATAATCTCTTCAGATACGGGCATAAGGAACAAGCGCTCCTACCGCCTATTGGGAAAACTAGTTACTGCTACTCGCTGAGCTGCATAGTAGTACCGTAGACTAGGAGGTAGTTCTTTTCTCTACGGTAATGCTATCTGGTGAGCACGCACCTCTTCAGACCCTAGGCCCCACGCTTGAAGGCTGTCTGGTTACAGCCTTCGTCCGCCGGTAAACCTGTGCAGTGAATGCATGACGTCACGCCGCGTCGTTTTACACAGGCCTTATGGCGGAATGAAGTGGGAGCCTAATGCTTTTGCCTTCCCTGTCAACAGCTTCAAAAGCGTTACGGACGACCGTTATCGAACTCATAAACAAAAATTTTGATATGATTGTTGCATAATATAACGCAAAGCCATTATTAATAAATACATTCTTTCCTCACTTTTTAAATTCAAAATTACACCCCATACCTCATTACTCTATTCTCATTTTCCATTCCCTCTCACACCATCTAAATTATTAACTATCACATCTTTTTCTGTGTATCCTAATGAAATAGTTCAAATAAAATATTTAAAAGTGATTAGCCACGCCCCAAATAAAATACTAAAATACTTATAGCTATCTTTGTACTGTCATCATTGTTATCTTAACTACAATATATTGGCCTTAAGAATAATTACAATTGATGTTTATATCCTATTGTACTTGCATTGATTCAGAATACTGTCAATATTATATTTTAAATTACTGGTACTATTAACTTAGAGCCTATTGTGCTTCTCTGCTGTTACAAATGTTTGTATATTATGTTAAGTGCTAATGTATATCGGTTTCTCATTCCAGGAGCCGCGACAGAAGCCAGTACAATTGGGCAATATCAATTTTGGAGAAAATCGGCTAAACGGTTTATGTGTTAGTAATATGGACGGACGAACAGACGTTTTGCCGTCAATCGAATTTTCGGTATCAAGGACGCACAAAACGGATTCTTGCTACATCACGTGTTAGAGTTTTTTTTTCTAGATTTATTAACTGAATTTATCCACTTTCTTTACCAGGACTCGGCAATAAGAGTTTTTCTGGTGAAAATTTCCCGTTTTCTTGCGCACGATTACAATTTCTCTTCTTATCTAAGGGCGAGAAAGTAAAAACATAACACTATGCATTTATGTGTCACTATACGCATTCAAGAGAGCAACCATTTAAACTTCAAACATTACAACAAATTCATTCATACATAAAACCAATAATCCAATTCAGTATTTTGGCAGATATTAAAACCCTTGGGCAACATTTAACATCGAGAAAAAACTTCAAAATTCCCATGGATATTTGCCGCTCTCTCGAAATTTTATTGGATTGTATTGGACTCGTGAATTCTTTGACTGCCTAAAATAGGTTTAGCTCGTACGCAAACTGCACATCAATTGTATGTTGCACTTTTCACTATTCAATAATTTCGGGCGTATCAGCAGAGCTGTTAAAAAATCGAATTCAAAAGCCCGGAGGGCCCTTCCACCTTTGTTAGATAATATCTAGCACATCATGCTAGTTTTAATGAACGCGAAACGAACATTGAAATTTAAAACATAAGTTCCTTTTGCATACAAAAATTATTCCGGGATCCTTCTAGTATCTGGGCATCTACGACAATTTAGCTAAGAATTCTGTAAATGCCTGTAATAAGTAATGTACTTCAGCTTCCGGGTCAATGACCCCCATCTCGATCAGGTTTTTGCCCAGTTTCCCTGATCCATTCAGCAAATGCTGAGATGGCCCATGTTTTGCTTCTGAACATAAATGTAGCTTCACTATGCGCACGTTTTGTTGACCTCTCCTTTTGCTGTAGTGGTAGTGTAGCAGTAGAGCTGAGGGTGAGTTACTATATTGTTAGCAACGCAGAAAAATCAAATCTGCAGTTCGTTTATCGTTTCAAATAGTTTTTCTATAACTCGGGAACGAAAATGTGTAGTTTTTCAAATGTTGATAATCTCCCGCTTTTCTAAATTATTATTATTATTATTATTATTATTATTATTATTATTATTATTATTATTATTATTATTATTATTATAACTTTCAACTATTTATCGTTAAAATGTTGGGATGGGATTCTAATACTCGAGAAAAGGTGTCCAAATATTCTCCTCCCCCATGCGTCATACACAGTTTTTACTGTTTTTCGACCAAATAAATCAAATCACAATCTTCGTCCGCGCACAGACTGATTTACAGTTCTCGGAGTTGGATGCAGCGGCGCAGCGGGGTGGAGGAAACTTTTGTCGCTCCTTAATTACGTATTATATTTTTACAGTTTGGAATGCGCTTTCTCTATACTATGTGTATTACTCCTCATACACGTACGTACTAGTCGCGCGACTTTTCTTGACGTCTCCCAGCGCGGGGTGCGGGGAGAGGAGACTTCTCCCTACGTCACATAGTCCTACGTCCCTACGAACTGCAACATTATTAATACTATTCGCGCCTCTGTCACTCTTAATACAACAGGACATTATAGACGATAAAATAGAACAAATAATAACGTGATTAATAGCAACCACAAATGAAATTAATCAGATAATGATAATATTGCTTATTAAGGAGATAAGATATTAGTGTACGTACTTAATTTTCATCTTCTGAATAATGTGAATCATCGCTTGAATTCTCTGTAGTATTAATTACAATTTCCATTATTCCGTCTTCACTACAATTTCCATTATCGCGTCTTTTTGCCAGTATTCTTTTTCTAGATGTTTTACATGGTTGCAGTAACCTTCCCAGTCCGAAACAGTTACAGCTTCAAACCCTCTGACTTAATTCACGTAGATGCGTAGCTGACATGTCCCCAGATATATTGTGTTCCGTAAAATACCTTTTAGTTTTTGCCCATGTCAGCTCAATTGCATTTAAGTCGCAATTGTAGGGAGGAAGACGAATGACTGTGTGACCAGCACCTGCAGCCATTTCATTTATTACGTACTTTTTTCCCGCCCGTCTTCCATGAAGAGCTTCATTTTCACAAGGAAGCGAGACCTTCAATCAACAATGTCTCCACTTTCTAACAATCGAATCGTAATCGTAATCACCAAAATCCGAATCGAATAAATCACAGGGCACAACAATAACAGCGAAAACGCGAGAACAGATTTCATTTGAAAGCAGAGGTAGGCAGCCCTGACAATCTTGCCGTGCCGTTCCGTGTGAGACCAATATTCCGTCCAGATCATACCGAGTCGTGCTGTGTTGAGCACTAGGGAATTCAGACGTCAAGAAAAGTCGCGCGACTAGTATATGAGAATGTAACGAGTGTTACAATAGAATGTCACAGAGTTTCTCGTAAAAGTTAGTTCCCTAATTTATTTTGCCTGGCCTAGGTTTTCAGTTTTGTCCCATCTTACCAGTTGCCATCTATCGCCGTCCAAAGGGCTATTTTTTATTTCTTGGTTTTCCGGTTTCCTAATGATAGAACTGAAGTATTACTGAAGGAATATCAATAGGCGGCCTTCCCCATACTAGTGTGAATTTTAAAGACTAAAATAGACTAATTCTAGAGAAATTTACGGCAAGAACAATCATTAAATTAAAGAATAGTAATTATTGAGTATTGTACAGATTACAAATAAAAAAAGGCGTGTATGTTTGTTGTACAATATAATAATCATATTTATTGGTGTTCGATGCGTAAACGAAAGTAGCGTAGAACGTTTCAAAATAATTACTAATAAATTTTAAAAAACATATCCTACTTTACTGAAATTTACTTGTTCTGATTTTTTATTTTAATAAATTAAAGCTTGAATTTAGCAGATAGTCAATTACATTAAAAAACCAAAAAAGTAAATAAAATCTAATACTTTCATATATCTCTTAATATTCTCAATACTCTTGAATGTATACATACATGAACAATACAATTTTTCAACGAAGTTCAATAAAATAATCACTACACGTACTTCTGAACACTAAAATCACAGTTTGGGATGCGCATTCATGTTTACGATAAAGTTTATGTGAATTGGACGATTGACGATCCATCAATGAAACTTTCAAAGCATGAATCACGGACTTCTCTGAAGAGACTTATCCATCCTGTAATCTAATTTGCAGGTGTTATTACACAATATTGAACAGTATGATAGTAGACATTCTCAGTGAATATTTAGACATCGGATGTTTAGGGAAATGCCTATTTTTTCCTAGAGAACTTATTCAAAGGCTGATATATAGGTCCACGAATCATGACAAATGATGACATTTGACGAAGTTTTATAATGCTTATTTTTGATTATTTTAGCATAAATGCCTAGTTTTTGCATAAATACCTTTTTTAGGACTTTTATTTATTATATTTATATACAATGCTAAGACATCGGAAAATCCGTGATGGTCCAACGTGACCATTCATTATGAAATCTTCGATTCACGTCTTTAAATTTAAAATTACGAGTGAATTCCCGAAAGTATACCAACTGATTTTTCTCCATTTCTCTATTTCATAAATACCAGCCATGATCTGAGAACATGGACAGTACACCGAGAGAACCGAAATTTTAAGTGGAAATAAATATAAATTCCCAGAAGATTTCAGTATTGCTAGTGTTGGACTGCTAAAATATTCGCCAGACACATCGTTCAGATATCCTTCTCCGCATTCAAACTGATTTTGTCTCCCAGTCGTCGCAAATTTGAAATTGTGATCCTTGAAAAGTTACTGGTAATATGTAAATATTACTGGTTAATGGAAACTATTAAGAATAAAATATAGAAGAGTTGTAAATGTGTAAGTATAGTTTTACTTTAAAATATACGAACTGGTTTTGTGCATTTAAGTTTACAAAATAATATAGACAAAAAAAACAAACAATTTTTCCATTTTATTGTGTATGACTCTTATGACAGTGCATTTTTTCTCCTTATTCTTGACTTTTTCAGCGCCTTTTTAGGCGCCTAAAAGACGATTTTTTAGTGCCTAAACATCCGATGTCTAATCATAAACCCTCCAAGCACAAAATAAAATACGGAGAATCCCTAAAATCAGTATTGCGGTATTGGCAGTCGCTACAACGAGCAAGATATTATTATACATTAATTTAATGAAGTTGTCACAGAATAAGTAATGAAAGATTCCGTGCTCATTTCAATCTGTCCGTATTGTAGGTGTGGCAAAAATATGAAATGAAATGGTTCAAATGTTTACAAGATCTTATTTATTGTAAAATTTTGTCGTTCCCACTATAGCTACGCCATTAGTTAGACGATAAGGCCCACAACGCTATTCAGATAGCCTCGAACGGACGTACCACGATATCGCTAGCTGCATGAAAAGTTTTCCTGATTCACTTCCAAGCGGCGACAGGTCTGTTTCACAGAGCTTCACATTAGACGGTTCACAGCTAATTTTACGATGAGTACATAAAAGTTTCCTCAAATCTAGAAATACGCGGAGGTCATTAAACATACGCGATGTTTTTTGTTTTATTCTGGAACGACAGTCTTCATATTTCCTCCTCAAAATTATATACTTCGTTAGTTACGAATAATTTATCTTCCCGATTACGATCACAAAACCTAACTGGATACCGTTTTGAACAACATTTCGTTACAAGCTCTCATTAAATGTTGGTGCGCCAAATGATAAAGGTTGCCTTTAAAATTTTGAAAAAAAGAAAAAAAAAAGAAAAAAAAAACACCAATTTCTTTCGTGTTTTTCTAGTAGCCAATTCACTACTTCTCTAAGACACGCATATCATGGTGGTAGAATACCATTTTGTGCACTTAGAAATTATGGTCATTCCGAAGGAATTTTTCCTTTTGGCAAACCCAAAGCATCACCAGGACCGTGTTTCGCAGCCGCATGTCATGTGCAGCTTTGAACGCTCTTGGAACAAAAGAACTACTAGCTGAATACACACCGCTTTATTGCTCTTGTGTACTCAATTTACGTAACTCCAAATGATGCTGTTCAGTCGGCTGTTCAGTGTAACGAAAGATTTGTGGGTGACTCAACGCGAAGCTGCGAGTTGGCGCCCACGGTTGACTACGTCACAAATATGCCGTTACTGTTTTCTCTTGTTTTTTCTTCTTTTTTTATTACAATGAAAACGAATTCAATTTCCGATCATTTATTGATGTTATCTACCTGCATTTAAAATAGCATTTACATGATCTTGCTTTAAATTCACTCTTGTACGGAGTTGTAAACATCTATTTTCTCCAACGAATTAACAACACTATGTCAATTTTGTTGGTTCACCTCATTTCATTCAAATAAACAAAACGAAAAACACGTAGAGAACCCTTCCTATCTAACCATAAACTTCAACTTCGCGGATGTGGCTATATTGCTCATACCAGGGAGGTGATAACATCCAACCACAATCTGCTAGGATATTCAGATGCTCCCAAGTTTTATTCATAATATTTCATAACTTAGAACTTATTTTGGCTTACTGAACTGAATATTCTAAATGAAAGTTATGATTTAAAGAACATTTTACAACAAGGAAACATTGATTCTATTTTGTGACCTTTTGGGTGAAGGACCTACCCTTCAGAAATACGCCGACAAGTAACAAGTCTTAAGTCTCTAAATATTCCTCAGGATATGTGCCCCCTCCCGAGATTTTCTTGGCGCAAATCCGCAAAACATTGCAACCTCCGAGTTGTTCGAGAATTGAGATCGCGATATAGACAGCTACGAAATTAATTTTGCACTAACATCGAAATTCCAATCAGAGTCAAGTTCTTGGAATGTTCCGACTGATTGCACAAAGCATTGAATATTTTAGAAAAATTGCCCGCGCCACGTCAGAAACAAACACGCACGAGGACGTGCAAGGGCAATGCCCCAGCCTGTTGCACCGAGTTGGCGGCTAACGGTGCCCTCAAAGAAGTCTCTGTTCATCGTGTAATTAAGCATTTTCATACCTCCTTGTTTTCCGATTGATGCTGTTTCTCACTATTACAACCGGGCATTTGTTCATCACATCTACACTTGATATATTGAAGAAAACTTACCTTTTTCGGTCCATCCTGTATAATGGTTTCATATTCCAGCCCTCCTTCCGACATGATGAAATTAATTTACTAATACGAGACTAATAAACGAAAGTGCAACTAGGGTGCGAAACGTCGTGCTACTTCCGCCGGTTTGGAACGAACTGCGGTCTCTGGAGAATGAAAGCGGGCCCTGCCCGCCGCCCCTACTTGCTTCGCGCCGTCTCCGGTTCTGCTGACGGCAAGACGCGAGGTGCGGCTGGGCGCAGCACGGTGAGCGAGCCGAGCATGGCCCACGGCTCAACACGGGCACACGCTCCACGACTGACCTCGCCAGCTGTTGCCCACCACATTGCGTTTTAAAGTTAGAGAGGAATTTGGAGTTTATTCGATCATTTTTAATGTGCAAGTCGTTCCAAATTATCTTCTCGTGGTGTTCAACCACGCATTTCTAAAGCCTGATCGAAATACTTTTTGACATTTGCGACATCAAAAAGTTTTGTTTGTGCTCATAACAACGGGCGTGTCAATGGCAGGCTAGCCAACTTACTCGTTCGGACTTGTTTCGGACCCAATGTGGTTTCGAGAAATGTAAAATCATTTTTAATGTACAATTTTAAATGCATTAGACTGACTTGTTTGAAATTTCGACAATACAATATAAAATAATATTAATGTATATGTATTAATATTCGAAATATTTTTCCACGAGACATGCAAAGAAACTGCATTTTTCTACTGGGAAATAAAATAGCCTTTTTTTTATTCTGTAGCCCTTACATTATACAAAAGGACATTGGATATTTCTTTTCAAGGTTTCATTCATCAAAACTAATGCTAATTCAGGGTCAGGGAAATAAAAGAATACTGAAAAGAGTTTTCTGCTTTCTTTCCATTCTGAAGGTGAAATGCACGTAAGTTCATTTAGAATAATTTTATAAACTAAATTTTCTGACAATTTTATTAATTCATTCTCCAAATTGTTCAAGTATGATACATGTAATTTTTTCCAGTGTATTTAAAATTCATTGGTCAATCCAATCATTTTCTAAATACATTTTGAAAATTTGTAAAATCATATTGTCAAACATTAAAATTTGCATTATGAGTAATTTTAAACAACGACAAATTCAAAAACATTTTCAATAAACCTATTCTTCTACTAATATAATTTTTTCTAATATCACATACACTCGCATGCTAGCTTTCTTAATTGGCCCATTGCACCGTTATTTTGAAATTATATATAATCTTTAATAATTCAACAAGTAAATACATACACACTCGGAAAGTAATTCAATATGTAGCCAACTACACAGTTCTTCACATCACTTAAAATGTGATAATAAAACAATGTTACAGTATACTTTTTCCCCCATCAACATTAAAAAAAATGTAATGCCACTAATGTAATAACAGAATTAAATCAATGAGTTTTTGGTAAAAGGACCTTTGTATGCTTCCAACATGCTCCCCCAAATGCATTGTATAAGGATAACAAAATTGAAGGGCTCAGTAGAATAAGGGGGTTTCCCACACTGACATAGTTATGAGATAATGAGGGGTTTACCTGAATGTCTCTCATATAATTCAATAAATTTTTAAATCTTTAAATACAGTATACTTCCATAGAAGTCCTTATTCAATTTCAATAACATGGTACACTAAAAGAACAATATTTGGAAGTTTTGTATAATGCTAATAACTCAATTTCACAAAAACGTGGGATAGTCCCTTTTTTCTACTGAGCTCTTCAATTTCAGAACCTAAAAGTTTCCTATTCCACCATTTTATTTTCCACAGACATCACTGAACATTTTCTTTCCAACATCTGAACAAATATTTCTGAGTGTTTCATGCATATATTTTCAATATTTAGCAACTAAGATGCAACTAATATCAAAGATGTGTGAAATATTTGCAATAATACAATATGAAGATGAATTTTACCTTTTTTATTTTTTCTTTGGTTTCAATAAAAACAAAAGTTCACCTTCCTCTACTCATTTTAAACTATTCACAAATTTCCTGCCACCACATTATATATGTACTTGTCAACTCAGCAGTAAATGGTCTACATCTGAACAGTGAAAAATATCACATGTCAGTTGCTTAATACACCAAATCATTAATCCAGAGTTTTAATCTTGTTTTCCAGGCTTCTGAAGTGGTGTTGGGTCTGAATATGCTTTATAAATGAACATTCCCAAAGCCACATGAAGAACTATCACAGATGCCACAGCAGAATACACATTGGTAGAGACTTCACTCAGTCCAAGCAGGCCTAAAGAAAGAAACAAAAATTGTTAATGAACGTACAATTATAAAGGAAGTAAATTTGTAATATGTCATTACAAACCTTCAAATATAAATGCTTTGCTGCCAAAAAAAGTGAGAACTGGACACACTATTATGGCAAAGCAATACATAAAAACTGTTTGAAGAACTTCAAAGTCAGGACGTTCCTGAAAAATATAAAAACATAAATGAACACAAATTAATATGATTAAACAAAATCTGAGGTACAAAAGCTTACATTTGTCTTCTTGGGTTTCATGATAATGTGATTTCACTTCTCGGTTCCTTGACAAATAGCACGTTCCTGCAGATTTAAAAATATATATAACGCAATAGGAAAATATTTAAAGAAAAAATCATTCCATCAACAGTTATAACTAACCTAAACTTCGAGGAATGTTTTTCTTCACGAGTGTTATGAAACATACGCAGGGGTCTGGCCACTTCGTTTTCCCCCAGTAACTTTCATATACTTAACAGCAAAATCGGGCAAGTCGTCTGTAACCTGCATGTGACAACTCTCATACAAACAACAGACGAGCTTATATTTTCTTTTACAATTCTTACGACCTCTCGCGTAACCTCGCATTACCTGCCCTGTACACACACTCGCACAGTATAGCATGGATGAATATTCTTCGATATATTTAGTATCTTTTGACAGATCATCCGCTGTTACATTGTCATCCAATTGAGAGCACAAACGTCACTACTGTAGGTGTCGTCCAAGCTCTAGATTGGATGATACGGTAACATTGGATTTACGTCAACAGACCCTATATGTAAATCGAAGTATAGATGGTATCATGGTAGTTTGTACGAATTTAACACAGTTGAGTTGGTTACACTGTTACTAGATTATGTATTGTTTTGAAAAGGCGGGTTTTTGAATTTTAGGTTCGAGCTCGGAACTTGAACCAATGGTGCTACAGAATGGCACACACGTTTTCTGACTTGTTGGTTTTCTAATTTCTTTTATGTGAGCTATGTAGCTGTTTGGTCTTGCCCCATCCTCTTAGCAGCTGTCATCTATCACCACCCAAATTTCTCAATTTTTTGGTTTCTTAATGGCTGAACCGAAATATTACTTTAAGACTTTTACAGAAGAGTAATACCTCCTCCTATATGGAAATTTTAGTTCAAAAATTTGAGGCCCTTTTTAAGAAAAAGATATTGAAGCATTGATTACGTAGGCTTCCGCGGCCGGAGTATGTCTCTTGGCTGTCCGGGACAAGCCGCGTCGATTTTCTCGTATCTGACGTTTCGGCCAACATATTGTGGCCTTCCTCAGAGCGTACTGCAGCAGTACTGCAGGGGGTACTGCAGGGGGTTTTGGCCGTGCCATGTCGGTCCGCTCCGGAGACCGCACGGGTAGCGCCGAATACAGATTAATAAAAATCATGGGTAGGATTTTCATGTCTGTTCACGGGGGGCTCGACTCAAACGCATTACTATCTCCCGTGATAATTTCATTTGGTTTGAGAGGCTCATAATGAATTACACCCAATTGATCCAACCAAATGCAGAGACGTTTCGAACCATGGATATTTCGCGCTGCACAGATGTCCGTGCCAGTCACGGTTCGATGCAAAAAACCTGAAGCAGCAGTTCACACGAGAGATAACGCCGTTCGATTGATTGATTTTTTTCGTGTTTCCGGGCGCGTCAACAGCTTTGGTCATTAGTCCCGTAAGTGTAGAGCATGTTTTTTTCTCGGGAGATGGTGATCATCCCCCGCTGGATGGCGAGATCCGGCGCCGACCTACCATCGGCTAGTGGGGTTTCCCCCTAACCATGACTCTCCCACCAGCGGGGCACCGCCCCAGCCGGGACAAGCTCTAAGCTCCCGACCGGTCTCCCGGAATATGTGGTTTTTTGATTGATTTTTTCGTGTTTCCGGGCACGTCAACTGCTTTGGTCATTAGTCCCGTTAGTGTACTGAATGTTTTTTCTCGGGAGATGGTGATCATCCCCCGCTGGATGGTGAGATCCGGCGCCGACCTACCGTCGGCTAGTGGGGTTTCTCCCTAACCATGACTCTCCCACCAGCGGGGCACCACCCCAACCGGGACAAGCTCTAAGCTCCCGACCGGTCTCCCGGAATATGTGGTTTTTTTATTGATTTTTTCGTGTTTCCGGGCACGTCAACTGCTTTGGTCATTAGTCCCGTTAGTGTACTGCATGTTTTTTCTCGGGAGATGGCGGTGATCATCCCCCGCTGGATGGTGAGATCCGGCGCCGACCTACCGCCGGCTAGTGGGGTTTCCCCCTAACCAGGACTCTCCCACCAGCGGGGCACCGCCCCAGCCGGGACAAGCTCTACGCTCCCGACCGGTCTCCCGGAATATATGGTAGTGTAGTGCATGTTAGTGTAAGTGTGTGTGTGTGTAAGGGGATAGGATAGGGCAAGGAATAGGAAGGAAAGATCGCGCGCGGTCCGTTTGTAAGGGTACTACCCCGGCATTCGTCTGGTGTTGATCGGAGCAGCCGACCGCTAGAATTCTCCAAACAGCGAATGAATTCGACCTAACTGAAAATCTAGTGTCGAAAATCGTTGCCGCTGTTGGGTGTGGACCTAGGACCTCCCGGTCAGAGGCGCTGCAGAGACATCAGTTAATCACTGAGCTATCGCTCCCGGTGACGCCTTTCGACGTCTCTCGACTTTTCCTCATACGGAACTCATGCCCTCCTTCTGGATCATTCGTAATGCTTTCAAACAACTATGCGATGTCAGTCAGCTTCTGACATGCGTCTTGATCAAGTAATCCCTCCATCTGCGTCTTTAACCTTTTTCGGTGCACCACAGCGTTCTTTATCTACAAGATCAAAATCATTATTTTGGAAGCGTCGAAACCAGCCTCTGCATGTCGTTTTCGACAGAGCATGTTCACAGTAAGTCTCAACATAAATTCTATGTGCTAAAGCACAGATGATTCTATGTGCTGCAGATTTCTTCTGAATAAAATAGTGCAATAAAATGCCCCGCAAATTCTTTTCTTGTCACAAAATTCGACATGTTGCACTCAGAAACAAAAAGTTGTTTACACTGTGGCGAACAAAGGCACACTGACGTTTAAGCTTACCGTCAGTATTTCCTTGTTAATACGTACGCATTGGAAATTACCCGCAGGTGGTCCCGATAACACCAACTAATAGGAAACCTCAAGAACTTATTGAAGCACTTTTTAAATTATTGAACGTAGATTTTTTTCTTAATGAAATCAATTCTTCAAAATTATTACTTTAATCATTACATTATTTAGTTTTTTGAACATACATAATTTTCTAGTAATTTTGAGTGACATTTATTTTTTAATAATTACATTAACAAGATTTTCTCACACCGCGTTTTACTTTCTCGTCTACGTACGTATATACGGAATAATAGATGTAAAAAGTTATGTATTGCTGCAGAAAATCGATTTCGAGATTTCAACGGAAATCTCCCCCGATACCGAAAAAGTGTTTTTGTTTTCTAAAGTCCATCTGTGAACACTACTAGCGCCTAAACCATGCGTTTGTGTACGATCTTTTCCAAATTAAAGAATCTCCTGTCCATCTGCCTCTGGTTGAAATTTTACTTTATTTTATTTTACTTTACACAAAGCCCCCCTGACATTTTCGAAATTTTCTCAAAAAGACTCAAACTTTTTTTAAATTTCTTGTAAGAAGAGTAAAATACACTTATAAAGGTGGCACAGATCCGATTTTCACTGTTAATTCTGAATTTTCGAAAATTGTAAAAGTTTTAATTTTTTCAGCATCTTCCTACAACTATAAAATTGAAGACATATTTTCCCTTCAAATGAAATTTGTTGTCCATAAATAGTTCTTTCATTAAGATCATGTGTATTCTTTTGAAGTTTTAGTAGTTTGGGGCAATATTTGCAATTTTAAAAACTAAAAAAAGTTTTTTAAAAAAATTCTCAAAATTTTTTCTTAACATTTCTGGTGGGGTTAGTGCCAAACGAATCCTGTATGATGACAAATGCCATACTGCTCTACTCTTTTGTTTTCTCAAAAATTTTATTTTTTTGACTTCACTGAGACGTTGGTAATATTTACATTATAGGCGATTTCTTCACATTATTATATTTATAAGAACATGTGCATTAAATAATAACTAGTTTCTCGAAACTCAACAGTTTTCTGTTAAAATGAGCTCAAAATTACCCAGTTTCAGAAACGCCCAAACGCAATTTTCTCAAAAATGGCTCCAATTCTTTTCATGAAATTTTTCAATGGATAGTAGTAGATGCGTTGTTTAATATGACGTAAAGTTTATTTTGATGTATTCTATGGTTTTTCAAAAATTACAAAAAGTTTTTTTTTTTTTAGTTTTTATGCCGTAATATGCCTATTTCAATTGATTTGTATACATTATTACATTTGTGTTTGTGAGTGGATGTTCTTCAAATAAAGTTTTTCGAAAACTCAATAATTCCTGTGAAATAGCGCTTCACATTTCGCATTTACAGTAATGCTTATCATTTTCTTAAAAACAGCTCCAAATTTTTCAATGAAAATTGTTATTTAGGACAAGGTTTTAGCTTTCTTTAATATCCCTAAAATAAGATTTTGGGTTGACAATTTGAAATCCGAAAAGTTGAGAAATTTTCAAATAAATGTACTTTGGATGGCGATAGATGGCAGCAGGCAAGGACGGGCAAGACTGTACTGTACCAGTCCACACCAAGGAAATTCGAAAACTTTATTATGAGAATATCTGTGTAATTCTGTAGCACCTCTAGTTAGAATGTTTGTTGTTGTAACTATTTGTGTGGATAGAGTACAATGCACCGAATCCCATGACATAAAGGCAATTTTGATTACAACTTCTGAATTTTTGAAAAATTACTAATTTTTTGAAAAAATATTTTGAGTTTACATGTACATTACAGGTATATTTCCAGTTTAATGGGTATGTGGGTGGTCACAAATGATTTCTAAAAACTGTTAAAACAACGATAGGTTCTTTCATTCAAAGTAAGGATCTACTCTTGGTCTTCACACATTATTCTGGAGCAAAAGTTTTACAATATGCAATTTTTAACTTCAATTCAAAAGTGCTTAGAGATTTATATCTCAACTAAATTTTGTTCTATAACTTTTATTCTATAACTCAACTTAATTTTGTTTACGATAACTACATGGACACAGTCAGCCTTTAACAGATCAAAATGGATACAACAAAATCAACATAACAGAAATTTATAAAATGTACTTATCAGGGATATCACTTCTTCTTATGCAGAACTACCTCGATTTACATAGACTGTGTACCTGCCTTTACTTCCACAAAAGTATTGCTGATAATGTTAATTGTTCCAAACTAATGATGATATGAAACATGATAAATTAAATTGTCATAATTACAAACTACCTATTTCTCAGTTGACCAGTCTTATAATAATATTAACTCTTGTGTTCCATTCATAGTAACCGATCTCAAATTACACCGCTCTACCTCATCACACTATTCTACTATAACTGTATTTTAAGACTCATAACAAAAAGATATACCTAATAACATTTACTATATTTAGTTATACTGAATACATAATTTTTGGCTAACAACTTTTAAAGAAATAATTTTTTTGACACTCAAAGAGTTCAGTAATGCATTTATAATTGAAAGTAAATGAAAATCTATACTTTACTAACAGTTACACAAATCAATACTTTTATATTTTATACATTACAAGAATCATTGTATTAAGATTTGTGTTAAAGTTTTCCTTTTTACTTACAAACGATATTGAAAGGTTTACAGAATTTGAACAGTTTTTTTTTAATCCTCATCTCCAACAAGCTAAAATCCTTCCTTCAACAATACAGTAAGATAACAGATATCATGATTGTTATTAAAAGTACACTGAAATCTAACTTATATTGATAATTACAAATTAAGTGCAATAAATCTAAAAAATTATGTAGTACCACTTAATTAATTAAACAAGAAAAAAATACAATATTCTGGGTTTTGATTATTTATCAAGGGGTTTGGGCTGTTTTCGTTATTTATCAGGAGGTGAAAATCCATTTTTGTCATAGGTGACTAAGTAATATTTTAATTTTAATCGAGTCAGTTCTGATTTTTATGATAATGAAATTGATATTTCTAGCAGGTGTTAGGATTTCTCAATTTTTTACACAACACAATTAATAACTGGAAGAAATGTTTCAGACTATGCGATGCTAGTGATATCATAGACTGGAAATTTCCCAGGTTTAACCACAATAGTAAATCTGTACAACTTAACAGTGCTATAATGATATTTTCAATGTGAGGTAGCATTTAAATACTTGTATTTGAAAAACTGTATTTTGGAGTTTTTTGGACATGTATTTAAATACATAAAATGTATATTTCAAAAAAATGAAATACTCAAAATACAGTGGATTATCCGAACTAATTGGAACCAGGTATAGATCAGATATTCGATAATTTTGATAACCAAAAATAACGTCTATGTAGGCTACCATTGCAACAAAGGCAATGGGTTTTCTGCCAACAAAGAACATTCTGAGTGAGTGACAGCTGTTAAGCATTTATGATCGGTTGTTTGACAATGTACCTTTAGTTCTCTTGCACTTAAAGGTGGTGAAAAGAGTTTTTCTGCTACTAATAAACATTCCAAGTTCTTAAGCATTTATTGTAGGATTTGTCAAACTTCAATGAAGTCAGTTGATTGACTTAACTACAGCATCTCATTAATGTTTTATCACTGTCAATCATATCAGAGATCATTCTCAATATATAGTATTACAAAAGAAAATGAATATGTATAGTATATGGTACCTAATTAAAAAAATAACTATTCAGAGAAAATCTGAATTCAGCTATTTGATGTTTCGGATGATTGATGTTCAGATAATTGGTGTTCCACTGTACTTTAAACACACATGAAGATAACACGAATAGTTTCGTTTTGATTCTGCTATTGAATGCACTTCATTGTAAGAAAAATAAAAGCTGTGAATTTGAATTCTCTTAATTTTTAAACAACAAATCTAAATCATTAAAAATGCTGGGCAATTATGCAGCAATAAAAAAAAGTTTATTGAATTTAATTTTATTATATTTATTTTCATGTTGATCTGTGCCAAAATCAAAACAATCTATTTTGAGTATGTATTAAAATATTTATTTACAAAGTATTTTGGTGAAGTAATTAAATGCTATATTTAAAGTATTTTGCCCAACTCTGGATATTTTTATTTCAACATTGTGTTCTAATGAACTTCAGTTGCACTACATAGACCAGAATATTAGTCTCTTTCTTTTTTAAATAACCCTAATAAAGATCATTTCTACAAAAGAGTCTGATAAAACTTGTCTGTACAGTGAAACCTTGACAACACAAATTTCTAGCTTTCACTTCAGTACAAGACCAGATGCAAAAATTCAGGATTTGAACGAAGTAACTTGATGTAAAACACAACTGAAAGTTAATATTTCCAATTTCATTCACATGCACACAAACTACAGATTGATAAAAAATAATCATGACCAAACTGCCTGGTAGTTTGGTCATAATAATTTATCCACCCTCATATTTATATTGTAACATTAACCCTCCAAGGACGAGTGTAACATATACGTCACAGCAAACATGTTATTACAGAACATAATTCCTGTCACTGTAGGTCAATATTTTTGTATGAGCCAATGTATTCTTGTTGCAGAGAGATCTAATTCATCAGTTGATTATATACCAAGGTAATATAATATTTTTTCCCATTGTTCAAACATTGTGATTTTTTCCCCCGATGGATCCACGTCATAGGTAAGTTGAATTCATAGCCTGTTATCAATTCAAATGATCTCAATGGTAATCTCTCACAGAAAGCAATGAAAATTATTTATTTAACTTTATTATTATTTTGGGAAGCTGTGGAGCTATGAAAAGGTCAGTGGGATGTATGCGTCACACTCATCCTTCTCCATTTTCATGCCTCTCCATGGTTTTCATATTTTTTTACTTTCTTCCATAACAAAATCAAGAATAAGAATTTTAATACGATTTTTTTCATTTCTCAGGGATAAGGACTGTTTTAGAGACCTACTGACTGCCGCAGAGATAGTTCAGTTGCTTGAAAATATTCAGACATTCAAAGCAGCGTTGTTGACAGTGGTGGTGATGACGACAATATAGAAGTAGAGGATATGTGGACAGTGATGACAACACAGGAATTCTGTTGAATAACTTGAGTGGCAATCAATTATTGAGTGAAACTCGCACAGTTTTGTCTAATGTTGCATTGGAGCATTGGAGACCCATTATATGGATATGAATGGACAAGTGTCGTAGTTGCATCAAATTCACTTGAGAGAATCTCCAGTCAAGAATGTAAAGAGATATTCATCAAAATAGAAAAACATATAAATGTCACTCCGTCAGCAATTTTAGTACATAAAATAAGGATGGTACTGATCCAGAGAATTAAAATATAAATCAGGGTCGTACATCTACCAGAGGTAAGAAAAACTTGTACTGGGAAATATTGATGTGGCTTGTGCTTGAAATGCAATGCACCGCTTCACAAAAGAAAATTAATACTAATTTTCTGATGTTTGAAATCAAAGTTTCTTAAAAGAAGTGAAAAGGGAAGTGTAATTTGTTTGTTACAGATACTGTTGTCATTGACTAGTCATTGTACCGAATAAGTGCCTATGTTTTGAAAATTAATGCTGGTTTTGTTGAATATTTCCTCTTTTATTTATTTATTTTATGTCAAAAACAGTTAAAAACTGTGCTTGACATGCTATGGGGAGAAATGAGTTCTGTACGTTTTCAAAAATTCTGTGATCCCTACCCTAAGCCATATACTACTTAAATTTTGAATACAGAAAGAAAATGAGCATTTTTTGCAAGGATTGTTAACAAAAATATTTGCTCCAACGTAATAAAATCTATTTTCAAGGGTAAATCAGCAATTAATTTGGGCTCTTATCCCTCATCATGTCCTTCGTCAAGGAATGTCTTCCTGCAATGACATCATGGAAAATGATAATTTGAATAATTATATATCCCACTGAATTCTAGAGGAAGTGCACAGATAATGAAGTTACATTTATGTCCAGAAGTAAAACAAGGGGCCATCTCAGCATTTGCTCAAACGATCAGGAAAACTGGACGTAAAACCTGATCGAGATGGGGGTCATTTACCCGGAGGCTACGGTACAATACTTGTTACAGGTTGTTTACATTCCAAGTGGTAAATAATGCATTGAATATCACTGTTATTAATTATTATTTCTTATAAATTAATGTCACTTTTCTTGTGATGCTTAGTATAGTCTCTAATTGTATAGAAACAGTTATGCAACAGAAACAATTTTACTTGAGATTTAAACTTTTCTAATGAATTTAATCATTTAATGTCTCTGGCAAATTGTTGTAAAATAATGTACACGTATTGTATATGAAGTTTTTGTAATGAGCTGTTGATACTGTCACCTGATGAATATGATTACTACGTTGAGTGTTATAGTTATAGACATTGGTGTTTTCTGAAAATATATTTCCGCCCTTAAGCAAGTCATTTTTGACAAAAACTACTCATTCATAATTCAAGAGACAAGGTAGTGGTGAAATACCTACATTAATAAAGAGAGGCTTACATGAATCACATGGGTGATATTTGGTTATTATTCATATAATTCTTTTTTGTAATCTAAAAGTCTGGGAGCTACAAGATGTATTTCCCCAGAATATTATGCCATATCTCAGGCGGGAATGAACATTTGTGAAATACACACAACGAGCAGTATGAAAGCTGACTGAATTTGAAAGAATTCTGAACGCGTAGCATAAGGAGCTTAATTTTATGTTTAATTCATTTAAATGGACGTTCCATTTGAGGTCTGACTGAATTGGGAGACCTAAAAACTTTGTTGCCTCAACATCAGTCAATGGTACACCATTCATTTTCAATGGAGTACAGAATTATTTGAAATGGAAAACTGTATTAAAACCATTTTCTTTTCATTTACTATTAATTTGTTATTTCGAAACCAATTTGAAACATCAGATATTGTACTATTTACAGTTTCTTTATTGCAAAGAATGTTCGTATCATCCGCAAAGAGAACTGTTCTTCCGTTCTGAATCGTTGGGGGCATATCATTTACGTATAGTAGGAAGAGAATAGGCCCTAAAACCAATCCCTCAGGGACTCCATGTGCAATTGGCAAAGATTCAGAAAGGTGTGTACATAATGATCCATTATTCCAGTAAGTTATTTCTACTCTTGGAGATCATTGTTTAAGATACGAACGTAACCAATCTAGAGCAATACCATGGATTCTATATGAAGGTAATTTTGAAAGTAAAATGTCATGATTAATGACATCAGAAGTTTTAGAAAGATCTAAAAATAATCCAATATGTTTGAAGGTCTTTTAGAATACAGTATAGTTATCACCCCAAAAAGACGAGTGTGACAAATACATCACACACACACTCCTCACTGATACCTGGAATAATTTTATAACATTTTTGGGGGTTTGAACAAAAGTTGTTGAATTAAAAAATGTGAAGAAATTCAAATTCAAGGAAAAATAATTCTCATCCTTGGAGGGTTAAATGTTTGGAATTTAAATGAATATGAAAAAAAATTGACTTTTGCAAAGAAAAAGTGCAAATATTTTTACATGTTTAGATTTTTTGTTTGTTTGTTAAGTGCTGGGACACCTAGCCAGCAAGGACTAAAGTAGGTGCTAAGCCCGTGTGTATTCATACACCCTTGGTACCAAAAAGCAATGTTTATTATGGTTATTAACCTTAATCAGTGGCATCACTTGGGTCGGTGTATCTCACACTCACTTACTTCTTGAACTAATCAACCAAATCCATGTTCTTACTAAATAATTCATTGATAATTGTGTACATTATTTTTTTATTAAGTATTTACATAAGCACTTTGAATAAAATTTACTAAGGGTGCAGGGCAACCTATGTTCATGCTAGCAACATCTCCGGTTTTTAATACTATAGCTAGAGAAGTAGGCATAGCAGTAGTTTCCCAGTAAAGGAAACTTTAATTCTTCGTGGTTAACCATGAAATATGAATGATGATTCAGGCAATTTTACAGGATATGAGATAGTATGCCTTGGTCTTCCATTTTTCAATTACTACAAGATGAAACAACTTTTTACATCAGGTTTTGAGCACATCAGCACTACTTAAATTGGCACCTCTGACCTTAATAACATGCAATGAAGTTTTTTCTTCCAAAATTTAATAAATTTCATGTTTATGTCCACTTTTGTAAGTGTTAGAAGTGTAGGAAGAATTTCAGTCAAATGTTTTTGAACACATGTGAACAAATGTTTCATCTAATGCTGCAGGCACACAAGCAGAGCACAACAGACATCACACATCACACTCAAGTGCCATGATCCATTTGTATTTGTAAACTCTGCAACAAACACATTTTAAAATCCGTTTAAGTTTGCTCTTGTGTCCCCACTCTAAAGAGTTTAATTTATGTCTGAAGCTGCTTTGTCACATACTTAAAAAAAATTCTGTCTTAAGTAAAAGTAGTATGGTTATTAGTGCCTAGATGTTTATTTCCTAAAAATACCACAAATAAGCACACTTTCATATTTAAAAACGTTTCAAAAACCTTATTTGCAGTATTTCCCCCTAAAATACCTTTTCTGCAGTATTTCTAATGTTTTTTTGATCAAATTGGAAAAAATACAGAATTAAAAAGGTGTGCACATGACAACTTAATGAAAAATGCTACAAGATATAATTAATTTTTAAATAATCCTCTTAACTACTAGATTACACCCGAGTGTTGGTTTTTTCTTTCATGTTCTTCCATTCAATGGTCCATAACCAGTTAGTGGCAACTACACCATTTTGTTTGTTTGCAGAAACCACTCTACTTTTGGTGAATATAGACAAGAACAAGAAATGGCAAGACATAAACATCTGGACCCTAGTTATTACCAAGCACAGTGAATAAAATTCGTTATTGATACTTATTATAATGGTAAATGCTTTCAAAATCAACCCTCCCAACACTCGCATTGAAACAGGCAGCAAATTGACATTTGATTAGCTGGGACACAATTATCCATACAGGAGCTTCGTTATGATTTGATTTTTGCAATTGAAGCTTTCAATTGAATATCCATGTCCCAGCTGATCAAAAATCAACCTGTTTTAATTAGAGGAAAAAAGCTATCTTTCATTTTTAAAAGGTTTGATAATAATAGCAATGACAGTTTATATTAATATTGTTGGTATCAAAAAGAAATAAAAGGAATATCTTTACATATACACACACACACGCGCACACACACACACACACACGCACACGCACACACACACACACATCACATCACAACCCATCCTAGCCGGTCATCACACATCAATCATCAAGTTTCATGTCAGACTGATCGAACAAATCGACACATGCTGTATGTCATCGTTGCATAGCTCGAACCTGCTCCTTTACTTCTTCAACCAACAGCGCACTCTTCATCAATGATTCTTGTTGATATCCTAAATGTGCGGATATAAGTTTCAGTTTGTTGAGGTTCTGTGACAGAGAAAAAGAAATCACAAATTCTCCATCTTTTTTCTTGCTTTTGACATTAAATTAAAATTATGTATTTTCTTACCGATTCTGAATTATCTATTGCATGTTCTTGAAGAGCAAAATTTCTTGCAGTATGCATTAGAAGCTGGAATTGTTACTGAAGTCACAATCAATTCTTAATGATTAACTTAAATGATAATGTTTGTAAGTCCATGCATCTCCAAATACCTCATTTGATTTTGACCCACGTTGGATTTGCCGGGCTACAGACGCTATATTATTTACATTCACTTGTACTCTGTCAGCCAACCGCAATTTTGAGTCTACAAATAAGCTCCTGGCACTAGTACTTGATGCCGAAGCCATTTTTGTGTACTTAGATGAATTAATTAATAGGTAATTAGATGAATAAATTAAAAGGTATATGAAACAGCTGCCCAAAAAAAATGGTATTTTACCACCACCGGACAACTTCTAGAAAACAAGAAACACATTTATTACTAATACACTGAAAATAAATGCTAATTAAACATCATTGCTAACATGCAGGGAATGGATTTATACAGCCTAAAAATATACGAAATATGTAAGTACGTATGTGTGTCTATATGCACGTGTGTGTGTGTGTGTTTTATATAAAATATGGACTTTATATAAAAAAAATTACTATCGTAAAATAATATTTTATGGTCAGTTGATAAACCTTCATCTTTAAATTCTGGAATGCAACTTACAATTTCACGTTGGCTTAATACAGAGATAATAGAATACCTTAATACACCACTTAATAGAACTAAACCAACACATAGTATTCTGACTGGATTGTAACTGACAATGAGAAGCTGTACAAGTTTAATTCTGATGTCTCAGCCTCTGTGATATGACTTCCGGGTGGCAATGTCAGAGGGAAGGAAAGAAAATAGGTGAATACTGAAACAAGGTGCATTCCCCATACACCATCAAGGTCTCGAGGTCATCAGCCAAACAAATTCAATAGTTCATCACCTTCTTGCACACACACACACACCCTCACCTCATGGGACATTCAGACTGGGTCTCAGGGCTGGAATGTGGATCTATTCTTCACATAAATTAAAACATTAACAGTTTCTTAACTTAGTTTCCCATTGCCAATTCTCCCTAATTTTCAAAAAAATCTAATGTTTAAAGAATTACTGAAAATTTGTAAGCTATTTTTGTTGAGATACATTTTTAATTTTGAATGAAATTTCACTCCTAATATAATCCCCTTAATATGCTAAATGAACCGTTTTTAAAAGAAATAATGAAAATACAAGGACTTTTATTCATGTACCAAAACCCAAAATATGGGAAATAAAAGCATTCTTCATCTCTACACACATAACATAAAGATAATGCAAATTAGTATCCACATTGGCTCATTTTAGTAAATATGTATTTATGTATACATCCGTTCCCAGCTAATATGGCTTGATACAATGTTCAATGGTTATATGCACGTGACTGAAGTGCTGCCAAGTTCAATCACATCGTCAAAAGTAGATTGACAGATTTCTCTTGACATGAAAATTTGTTAAGGCCGGCATTATGAAGCAAATTGTCAGTATAGACTAATAAAATATCGGTCATATTCACCAATATTAACAGTAGTTCTTCAAATTACTAACGTCAGCTCTTGGTTCACAATTTAGAGAGTATAATCACGATGTGAGATATATTTCTGACATCATGGTATGATTTCTGACAGTCATACAGGACGGGCACTCAACATTAATCCGTAGTTAATCTCAACGCTCATTCTAATCTCTAATTTTCATGAAGGCAGAGACATCCATCTTAACCCCACTCCAATGAGCCAATAGCGTCGAAGGGTGAAAGGGTGGAGGTGGTGCGTACACGACGACCGGGACATTTAAAATAACATTACGAAGCTATTATTCAAAATGCCGGAAAATTATAATTATACTTTATTTTTTATGTAAAATTAATACGCTAAGCAATTTAGATGCCAATAATTATTAGGATTTGTAATTATGAGTCAGTAAAAGAAATTATAGTTCAGGGAGAATAAAATAAAAAAAGTTATTTCATATAATACAAAATATTTATTTTTAAATTATTTACAAATTTATTATTTGTAAATAATTTAGAGGTACTACTAATTAATTATTGCCAGTGTACTACTAATTAATTATTTGTAAATTTCTAAATTTGTTAAGATACATAGTCATACACAATATAAACAAAAATAATTAAATTTTTGCAAAATAAATTTAAGCAAATAATTCATATAGATTATTTCATTTTGCTGTTGATTGAAAATTGGAACCATGAATTTAGAAAATGGTCTAAATACAACTAATGACTATTACTTCTTTAATACTATATCATTATCAGAACGACATTCCAGTAATCAGCACATGTAAAATTTCTGCATATTATTAAAATTGCAATTAAATATTATAATATAAATGAATATAATTGATAAGTTTTATAAGTGAACAAGAAACTTGCATCTGCACATAAACTATCTAAGGTCCGAATAAAATCAGAATGTGATTGGATTTAATTGGTTTAATCAGATTTAATTGGTTTGTATTGTCTACCAAGATGAACAATTCCTACAATACATCTCAAATGTTGTATGAGTGATCTTTGATATAAGTGGATTCTACTGTATAAATTTTATTTATGTAAACTTAAAACTGTGGATTTTCAATTTTCAGTGATGCCTCCCTCCCTTTAACGGTGAGAGATATTTAAAAAAATTGTGTAATTTTTGAAGAAAAAAACAACAAAATGAACTTCACGTCATATTAAACAGTGCCATTGCCACTATCCGTTGGAAATATTTGAAGAAAAAATTTGAAGCCATTTTTTGAGAAAATGGCGTTTGAGCGTTTCTGTAAATGCGGAATTTTGAGCTCGTTTTCATAGAAAACTTTTGTGTTTTTTAAGAAACTTTATTTGACATTATTTAAAGCACATGTATTCCTAAATATAGTACTGCGAAGAAATCACCTTTTAAGTAAGAATTACCGACGTGAGAGACAAGTCAAAAAATTATATTTTTGTAATTTTTGAAAAAAAACCAGAATAGAGCAATATGGCGTTTATGTAATCGTTTAGGGTTCGTTTGGCACAAACCGAATCAAAAATTTAAAGAAAAAATCTGGAGCCCTTTTTGAGAAAATCTTGTTTCTGTAATTTTAAAAAAAAAAAAATACAAATATAGCAGGCACTATTGCACGGAGACTACTAAAATGTTCAAAAAAATCTACATGTCCTCTATGAAAGAACTATTTATGGTCCAAAAATTTAATTTGAAGAAAAAATCTCTGTCTTCAATTTTGTAGTTGTAGGAAGACACCGAATCAAATTCAAACTTTTGCAATTTTCGAAAATTCAGTTAACCGTGGATATCGGATCTATGCCACCTTTATAAGTGTACTTTTTCGGTATCAGGGCACTTCAAAACGTGTATTTCCGTTGAAATCTCGAAATCGATTTTCCGCAGTATTACATAACTTTCTCTATACTACGTATATTACTCCGTGTATAAGTATTATGAGAAAATAAGTAGAGGTGCTGCAGAATGGCACAGACTTTCTCGTAGTAATATTTTTTTATTTCCTTGGTGTGGTCTGGCTTTAAGTTCTTGCTCCATTTCTGGCCAGTTGCCATCTACCTTAGCCCCAAGTACACTTTTTTTCTACTTTTACTTTCCTAGTAGTAAAACAATTATTACTTCAATAATATTGAAGAAGAGAAAAAAATCGTCCTAAATAGAAATTTTAATTGAACAATTTCAAGCGGTTTTTAAGTCAATGACGGTTATTCATTACCGTAAATGCGAAATTTGAAGCTCTTTTCACAGGAATCTATTGAGTTTTCGAAAAAGTTCATTTGAAGAACTTCCACTCACAAATGTAATAATCCATACAAATCGATGGAAATGTCCATATTGACGACGTGAGTGGTATTTCAAAAAAATTACATTTGTGCGATGAATTTTTTACTGCTGAAAAGCCGCCGTTTTTTCGCGCAGCATTACATAACTTTCTCTGTACTACGTATATTATTCTGTATATATGTACGTGTACGAGAAAGTAATATTTTCTAATTGGCGTCACCCGAGGAGGATTGCCCCCCCCCCCCCCACTTAACTATGCCACTGAAACGGAGTGTGTTTTAGATTTGAGTTTCTTATATCCACTGTAAAAAAAACCTTATTATCTGAATAGTTTTGGGAGTGACTATGCGTATTTCTTTCAAAATCTCATGTTGTTGTTGCGTTTATTTTTGATATTTTCTTGTTTGAAAAGTCAATGGGTTTATTTAAAGTAATTATTTATTATAACTCATACGTTTTATTAACTCGCAAACATTTTGAATTATTCTTGAAATATTAAATGTTTTTTCTTGTTAAATCTGTACCATAGATTAACACATTATTCATCCATGTCTGTACCAGCAGCTCATGAAATGAAGTAATTGCAAACAAGATATGACATTCCCCGAATTCATGAACTAGATTTTAATTTCAAGATTAATCGCTTTATCGTAATATTTATCTGTGTAACTAATCAACGCTGATTAAAAAGTGAATCATCATAC
The DNA here is from genome assembly GCA_011170035.1 of Teleogryllus occipitalis. Classification (NCBI taxonomy): domain Eukaryota; kingdom Metazoa; phylum Arthropoda; class Insecta; order Orthoptera; family Gryllidae; genus Teleogryllus; species Teleogryllus occipitalis. Next base: position 52,605 of record BLKR01005483.1, read on the forward strand.
ATAAATTGTATGCCACACTTCCTTGTAGTATCTTTGGACTTGCAAATTATGAATAATGCTTTTTAGTTTCAAGGTCTATATAATTCAATATAACTTATATGCTAAACTGCTTATTGAGGTATCCCGGAAACTCCACCATGTCTAGTTAAGAAAGGTACCCCCTTTTGTTTAGCGGGAGAACCGGTAATACTCTCTGGGAGGAGAACCCGGAATAACATGTATTGGTTGGTATGGTATATACATAGAGAGAGAGAGAGAGAACTGCGTGAGAAAGAGAGATAAAGAGGTCGTTGCTGTCAAAGCATGTCTTGTGCCACGTGTGAGGTGGTCTTCGAATGAGATTTGAAGAAAGAATGGAAAAATCTAATGTATTCTTCAGGCTATTGAAATGTTTAGCACAATGTAATGAAAGAATTCACTGATAAGGGTGTCGACGTCCTGTGAGTTTTGAAAAAATGTTCAGTTACGGGCTTTCCTGCAGACAATATAAGCAGTAAACCGGTGACAGACCCGGATGTGTAAGAAAGCTGTCAAGAGGAAGATAAACTACACATTCTAAGATCATGTTTAAGATAGTGCTAGGTTAAACAGACGTCAGCTAGTTGTTGTGCATGGAAAGGTGTGGCAGAATTAAATCAATTATTTGCGGTATATGCCCGTACAAAAACGTGTGTTGTGCTGAAAACTGACTTGAATAGTGAACATCCTGAGATGGCAACAGCAAAGAAAGAAACAAAAACAATAATAAAGTATTTGAGTTTAGTTACTTTAACATTACAGAATGCAATTCTAGGATTGAGCATGAGATATGCCAGAACAAGGTCTGGAGATATGTTTATGTCTTCCACAGCTGTAGTAATGGCAGAATTTGTTAAATTATTTACATGTATTGGTCTTGTGTACAAAGAAGAAGGTTCATGGAAGAAGTGTGCCAAAGCGTTACACAGCACCATTATCCAGCAACCATTTGACACCTTGAAAGTTTCAATTCCTTCTCTTGTATACATTGTTCAAAACAATTTGTTGTATGTATCAGCTTCACATTTGGATGCTGCCACTTATCAAGTGACATATCAACTAAAAATTCTTACCACGGCAATGTTTACATTTTTAATTCTGAAACGCAGCTTGCTGTTTATTCAGTGGTTAGCTTTGGTTATTTTACTTATTGGTGTAGTTCTTGTGCAACTTGCTCAAACAGATGATGGCCCGGTAAATGGTATAAAACAAAATAGGCTTATTGGTTTTGGTGCTGCATTATCTGCATGTGTTCTGTCTGGATTTGCAGGGATATACTTTGAAAAGATTTTGAAAGGATCTGATATATCAGTTTGGATGCGTAATGTGCAACTTAGTTTTCTTTCATTACCATTTGGACTTTTTACATGCCTTCTGTATGATTGGAACAAAATTTGGTATGATGGATTCTTTTTTGGATACAACTATTTTGTGTGGTATTTAGTTGTTTTACAAGCTGGTGGAGGATTAATTGTTGCAGTAGTTGTTAAATATGCTGATAACATATTAAAAGGATTTGCAACATCTTTAGCAATAGTAATATCTTGTATTGCTTCAATATATTTATTTAATTTCAAACTTACATCTCAGTTTGTTTTTGGTGCTTTATTGGTAATATGTTCAATATTCATGTATAATTACAGACCAAAAACCAGTGATTCACAAACCAACGTTAACCACAATATTAAAGTCTGATAATTAAATGTATCATGTTCAATTGTATGAAGCGAGAAAGTATCAAAATAATTTTTTCAAGGTAATTTTTCTGTGCCATTACCATTATTTTAATTTAATGTACTTTGTATTATTAAATTATAGTTATCAGATGACATCAGCATTTCTTTATGTCAATGTTTATTTATTTATACCATGTGTAAACTGGAATAAATTGTATTAGTGTGAAATTTTATCAGGTAAAATGAGGAAAAATCATCTCAGTATTAATTAGGTGCATTACACCTAATAAAAATGCAACTAAGATGCTTTCAGAAGAATTTCAGAGTAAAAGATATTTTCCTGCATTTATTTTTGTAGTTTTTTATGCAGTTATGAACGGTACCCGATTTGACGATTGGTATATAGTATTGGTATTTTCTGTCAAGAAACAATCTGCAAACGTAAAAGATGAGAATATCCTTTGAAACTTGCTGTTTAATGTAAAAATATTTTACTCTCTTAATCTTTTAAATTTTGTTCCCCAAAAATATTACTGAATATGTTGAGTCTGAAGAATGTTTTTTCTCATATCGTTCAATCGCTGTACATCTGTAAAATTACTTAGTATTACAATTTCTGTTTTGGATGAACTGTAGTTATATAAGCAGATATTTTGTAATCTGTGACAGAAACCCATTTTATAATTAAGATGAGAAATGGTTGACAATTTCTATATACATTAAAAAAAAAATGTAAAAAAACGCAACATATTCTTAATTTGCACAATTATTTGTGAATTTTTTTACATACGTTTTGTCCTAAGTTATTAATAAGAGACTTTCAAATGCCATGTATCCACTATTAGTATAATGTAGGGGATTGGATTATGCTCTGGTCATACATTTTCTGTTATTGCTTCCTCCAGTGTTATCCCTCACTTCTGATTAGTTTCCGTTTTGACTTCCATTCATTGTAGACGTAAGTTAAAATACTGCAATACTATACTTAAACAGGCATCACCATCAGGGGAATATGCTCCCCCAATATTTGGTTTGGTGTGTGGGATATATGTAGGGAACTCCCCAGTCATTGCTCCATATTTATTGAATTGTTGCCCCCCATCAGAATTTGGTGCTAGTGACACCCATGTCTACATATATTAGTGTGTTTTTTTTGTTACAAAATAATAAATGAATGTCAATAATTGAGATTAATGTAAATAATCCTTAATTTATTTTCCTTACTGTGCGGAAAAAGAATGTGTATTAGCGCTTCGGGTAAGTTTGTTTTTCATCTAACTTATTATCAAGGAACGCATTTCTATGTAAATACTTATTTACTAATAAGCTAATATCGATACTAATTTACATTATCTTTGTGTCACAAGTGTAGTGTTTATTTTCCATATTTTGGGTTTTGGTACATATTTAAATAAAAGTCCATGTATTTTCATTATTTCTTATTAAATTTGTCCATGTAGCATATTAAGCTTAACAGCAAAATTTCATTTAATATTAAAAATAAATGCTTCTCAACAAAAATAGCTTAAAAATGTTCAGTAATTTTGTAAACAGTTTTTGTTTGCTTTTTAATTTAGGGAGAACTGACAATCAGAAAGCAAGTTAAGAAACTGAAGGTTTTAATTTATGTGGAAGGTAGATCCACACTCTGGCCGTGAGGCCCTGCCTGAGTGTCCTGTGAGGTGATGAACTATTGGATTTGTTTGACAGATGACTTTAAGACCTTGATGGTCTGTGGGGAACGCACCTTTTTTCAGTATCCACCTACCCCCTTTCCTTCCTTCTCAGGCTGCCATCGGGAAATCGTGAATTAAACTTGTACAGCTCCTCATTGTTAGCTACAATCCAGTCAGAATACTGTGTTCAGAGTTCAGTTCTATTAATCTCTCACTATTAAGCCAGTGTAAAATGCCAAAAGTAGGGCAATCAGCCAGTATAAAATTAGAAATTGCATTTCAGAATTTAAAGATGAAGATTTATCAACTGACAATAAAATATTATTTTACTGCGGTCATTTCTTATCATATTAAGTCCATATTTTGATAAAAATAACTTCATATATATTTACACATTTCATATATTTTTAGTTTGTATAAATCTGTTCCCAGCTTATTATTAAAAATACACAAGTGAGACCAAGATTTAGTATTTACCTTTTCAACTGAAATTTGCATTTCAATTGTATAAATACTTCTCAGCATGTCTTGTTTTATAATGTCAAATAAAAGAAAAATGTAGCTTAATTTTTATTGTGTCAATACCTTTTCAATAAAATATTTAATAAAATTATGTGTTTCTAATTGATTAAATAATGACTTTCCAGGTAATATTTAAGAAATTGTTAGAAGTGTCGTCAAATATTTTGTAGGTAGACATTTAAAGATATTTCATTGATGTATACAACTAAAGGTTTATCACATTTCAAAATAAATTCCATCCAAGAAATGAATTATTTAGTGAGTTTAGGGGCCTTCAACTGCTTAAATCATTCAGGTTCATTATAAATGATCTAATGAGTAATTGAAAGTAATGGTGATAATGCCGGAGCAGTGGTGAAATGAGTGGCAGGGGAAAAATAGAAAGCCTGTCAAGTGATCACTTTGTCACGTCACAAACCCAAGGAGCCCCCTTCAAGGAAAGTTTTTTTTGGATTAGTTTTAATAGAGATCATTCAACATCACTAGACCTACTATTGCTGTCAAGGTTATAATGTAAAGATTAACATATATTCGCTAAAGACTTGCTCAATTTGAAAACGTTTCTGCTTTAAGGAATGTAATTAAAAGAAAGGTAAAGTCAATTATGATTCATCAATTTTGTACTAAAACATCTTAACTCTCACCAATTATGTTTATTAAATACGATTTAATACAATTTTTTGGGGTGCACCAAAACCAAAATTTGATCATTTTTGCAATTTGAATGGGAAATACAATGACAGCTAACTCAACAAGAACAAAAGGAGACTTCCTTTTGTCATAATTTTGGGCATGTGCTCTAGTTGCCCATACTGCAAGTTCAACCACTTTCCAAAATGAAAAGTGTTCAATTCAAGTGATTACTTATGTACAGATACAAAAGCTTCAATTTTTAATATACAAACTTCACTTGATCAAATGAAGCATGAATCCTGAAAATTGCTCATTGGACAAGCTTATTTGGAAATTCCTAGTGTATAGAATGCACTAAGTGATACTACAGTCTTCTGAAAGTATACATTCAAGTGCTATCATTTCAGCTATAAGTTTGCACTACATTTGAGTAAGTTAGAACTTATCTTATCTGAAATCACAGCATAATGGTAGAAATGTTGGCTCTTCAATAAAAATATTGTTTTGTACTAAATGAAATTATACATTATTTTCCTATAACATTTAAAATTCTAATATTTTCAATAACATAATACAACTTATATTTTTAAATGATTGTTGTGTGTTATCACGTTATGCCTTGCATAGAAGAGAAAAAGGAAGCCCTGTATTGGATTTGATCTGTTTGGCTACCTTCTTAGGTGTGACTCCTAGAATTTCTACAAGATTTAGTAGATCTCACATTTCACAATACAAGTAGTTCTCTCATTTCTTAACATTCAACAGAATAGTTCATCCATACTTTCCAACATATGTTTCGTAAGTAATACTCATGAAACCTAGCAATCTGCGAACATTTTTGAAACAATTACACAATATCCCTTTTTATTTCAAAGAACCAAGATTTAAGATATGTGAAGTATGCAGATGAACACACACCCAAACTCCACAGAATATTCAATTGATATTTCCACATGGAACTGAGAGAAACTTTTTATATGCTTTTTTTAAAACGCATAACAGATTAATTGTTTGGATAGTATCAAAATTCCATCCTTTTCTACTTAAAATATTTTGTAAGAAATCAAAGAGTTTTTCTTTTTCCCAGTATTTAAAATGAAACACTTGTATTTCACAATGTTTTACTAAAGAAACCATTGATGCCATGTGTCTTAATGTCACTGCAAAGTTTTGAATTTTCAGAAGCATGAAGTGAAGCAACAGATAAATAAATCAGCTTTAGAATAACAATGTTTCACAACACATTTTTTGGAAAAATGTTTTCACAAGTTCCAATCCATCTGTGAGGTCTTTAACATGTATTTTTTCATATTTTTATTAGACACTTCCAAACTAACCAGTCCTGTAAAATTTCCCAACAGAATCTTGTTATTCTGAAGCTTCAAAATACAGATTCAGTACAAAATAACACAAGTAAAACAAGGTATGTAATTTTTATTTCATCATTTAATATTCATGAGCATACAAACTGGCTTCTCTCATCACTTTCAGATGAAAAAAAACAAACAAACAACAAGATTAACATTTAGTTAATAATACCACAATTTGTCCTCTCACTCACGTATTGTCAGATAAGCTGTTTTCTGGGATAATTTTTGCAACTTTTCGTAATTCCTTGACGTAGGTCTTTGGACACTGCATTTCCGTCCAACTTATCGGAATCATTGGTATACCTTCAAGAAAAAAATTGGCAAACTTTAGAAAATTGCGATTTGAGATCAGTATGTTGTATATGTTACACATTTTTTTAAACACAGGTTAATATGATCAATGTGTCAGCAAATACCTGCTTCACTGTGAGCAATTGCAACACCAAGTTCATTCTCTGCAGTTGAAATTTGATAACAATGTGCATCAGTCATGGGTAGCTTAACATTTAATTAAGAAAAATGGAACTTCTGTAAGGTTTGGGAACTTACTTAAACTATCTACCATCATCTAATGCATAATAAATACCTGAATAAACCCTGACAAACAGCAATACTTAACATTTTGAGAGAATTTAATGTTATAAAATCTCCAAAAAATTCCTCTTTAAGGTAGCATCAAAAAATTAGTAAGTTAAACTATTCAACTACAACAAAAAAGGCAATCATTTTAGTATCATTGGTTGAGAAAATTCAATCGCATGTCTAGGTGATGATAAGCAATCAGAAATTTGATTCAAATATTTTAAAGCAAAATAATTAAGGTATAAGTCATTTTGTACAAAATATCAAATTAAAAATTTGTTTAAGTACAAAGAAATACCTATCTCCAGGTGGCTGGCTTGAAAAACTAGACTTGTAAACAGCAGAAGAGAAAATGTCCAGTAAATTGTAATTTAAAAACAGGTTGTATGAAACTGGGCAGTAGAGTCTTATTAAATCAAATTTTATAAATTAACCTACTCCTTTAAAAGATGACATGCTGCAATTGGAACCTTATTATGCAAGTCAGATACTCAATTTCCTCTCATCAGTTGCAGATTCAAGACTGGTTCCACTGAAATACTGTTATCAAAATATCTTATTAAAATTAACTCTATATATTTTCATCAGGTTGCTAAAATTCTTGAAATCTAGTTTTAATTCATTTTATAACTTGAAGTTTTGGAGTAATTAAGGTTGTAATTCTGTGCATGGTAAAATCAGTCAACAGTCCTTTCTGGTCAAAAACGTCAACATACGTTTCCTGGAAATTATATTTCTTTTTAAATGTGAAGTTACAACCAGTCAGTTCAGATGGAATCATTGCAGATAGCAAACAATCTTTCCCAGTTCAGATCTACCATTATCTGAACTTTTGTGTGATCAGGATATTTTTTCAAAGCAATATTTTTAAGCAATCGGTTTGGTAGCCATGATTTTAGTAATCATGCTTTTGCAGTCTCAGCGTGAAGGGTCGCGCATTTGAATTCTACCCTAGGGATTATTAGTGTGTTGTGGCATGACCCTCTTAACCACCATGCGTTACTTTTCTACCTCTTCCTTTGGATGGTCTGGGTGGTGCAGGGGCTTCGGGAATTTGTGTCCTTGTGCACCTTGTTCTGCAAGTTTCAATCTGTCACAATGTGTGCATTCCTAGCTCACCATTTGAACCTCAAATCCTATCCTTAATTCCTTCCCCTTCTCCAGTATGATGCATGAGTAGGGTAAGACCAGGCTTACAGCCCCAGTGCCAAGTGTAGCTGACTCCCTCTTAGCACAAGAATTAAGTTATGTGTTCATGGGCCACATCATCCTGATGGATGAGAAGACTGCTTGGAACATACTGTAACGGCGCCACCCCCGAACTACATGGTATGCGAGGATGGCGACATCTGCCGGTGGCCCTCGAACTAGATGGTCCCGGGGTATGCGAGGATTGCGACTTCTGCCGGGGGCTCCCGAACTAGATGGTCCCGGAGTGTTCGCGATGCTTATCGCAAAGTCCAGAAAAGTTTCGAAGGCGCCCGCCGAGTATAAATACGCGGGGGCCCGCGAGTCAGTCTGGTCGGAAGTGGAAGCTGAGCTGTGAAGTGTGTGCATCGCGGTGAATAGCAGTGCACTGGTTGTGCTCAGTGACGTGAACCGTGGCCAGCGCCGTGAACTGTGGTCAGTGCTTAGAACTGTGCAACAGTGCAAAAGAAGTGAACAATGTAAATAAATAATCAAGAGAAGGGTGCCATATAAAGAAATAATCAAATGAAGACTATCTATACATAAATCAAGTGTTTTCAGTAATTGTGTTAAGAAACAAAATAAACGTTTTTGTTAAAATAATATCCGACACATTAATTCACCACATAGAAACGTAACAATACCATGGTGGAAGTACCCAAAGTAATAAGACTCATGGGAGAGGAAAAGTCTGTAGGCATCAAAAGGTGCAAAAGACATAAAATAGAAATACCTACATACATATTCCAGCAAGTGAAAACCATACATTAAAATTGCACCTGTTCAACTGAAAACTTTTAGAAATCTTGAAATGAAGTGTACATAATAAAATAAGTTTACAAATGCATTTATGAAGGATACTACTCTAGCAAGTATTATGTCACCAGGTCTAAAACTTTTGTACATTTCAACCTTGTCCTTTTCTGTAGCTCTTACATCTTCCTTGCGCAAAATTGCTCTATAAGGACGAGAAAGCACAGTATCCCTTATGCATTTAATAACACACTTCAAAAAACGCTGATTCACAATAGTAACCTGCAAAAATCACAAGAAAATTATCAAAATAAATGTCTTATTTTCCTCAAAATTACAAAACTTACTTAAATGAATAAGTTAATGTCTTTGGACATATATTTTAAACAAAAAAATCTTAAGTTATTAATAATTAAAGACAATTTTATCAAATATTGTATATATTCTACTAAATAGAATTGTACCAACAATCATCACCTATCATTGTCTTTTTTTACATTCTTTAATGTTAATTAAACTTAAATAATTATTAATCAAGTAGATAATAATTACACTTTTGAATAATTAAAAAAGTTGTTGCAGGTATTAACTCATTTTTTACATTAAAAAATATTTTGAATGAAAGCCTCTACACAATCAGTGAAGAGACACTCGTCAAATGTGTGTTATAATTAAGGGCACCACTAAAATTACATAATACTCTCAAAGAACATATTGCCATTTCCTCCACAATTTTTATGCAAAATCAAATTTGTTCAGATATATTCCTCAGAACACTAGCAATGTTTTCTTCTATATATTAAATACTGGTAATATATTCAATCTTTAGAAACAATTTTTTTAAATTTTTTCATATCAATAGTATACTATTAAAGTTTCATGCCAAACTGAAATAATGTCAACATACCTTTGCTGTCACAATATCACCAGGAACTGGTACAATACTTTGATCATTACTACTGTGTACCTCAATAGTAAATTTCTGTAATTAAAAACAAAATCACAACATGGAGTTTCTCCTTTAACAAAAACCATGTACTATAATTTAATACAGATAAACATCAATTCCAAAATATGAAATAACAGTTTTACATTGTTTTAAATATTTTATGTCTGTTGTTTCTCTTCACATTTTCAAATTAATGAAGTCAGTCAAAGACAAGCTAAGACTACTATGTAATGAGTAGGGCCCAGATTTTAATGACAGGTCATATTTTTTCTGAACCTTCGGAAGAATTTTAAAACAATTTATGCATGAATCCAGGTACTGTCAATTAGAAAAATGTATTTTTATTATGCATATAAAGTCATATTTACACCGTTTTTAGTAAAAGGTCACATTTTGGCCAAATTTTGCCACAAATGCAGACATTTGTCATATTTTTAAGGACAGTTTTAAGGTCGAGCTGTTGGTCATGTGGCTGAAAAAGCGTACAACGAATTGCTGAGTGTTCTTCAGCAAAATCCTGGATATTCTACAATGTGCAAAATTAGCGACATAATTTCTGAAAATGCCGCAACATTTGAAGACAATGAACCAAAGCTGCTCTGCAGTGACATCACCGCCTTCAAATATGCTCTCGTGACATTATGTGATGAGGAGAGGAGCTTTCCCAGATACAAAGCTATCCTCAGCGACAAACATAGATCTTTTAAGTAGGAAAACCTGAAAATAAACCTTGTGATCTAATGTAACTCTAGAAACTGAAGACTGAGAGGAAATTAGAAAACATTAAATAAGAAGTAGGCAGTAGTAAAGTGAGACATTCTGTTTGATGGGTTTTATTGTACTGTACTTGATTTGTTTTACACACACAAGCAACTTTTTTTAAATGCTAGTAAGTTCCAGAAACTGCAAACTATATGTACCATACTCACAATCTGTTTGTGAGTGAATTTTGTTTTTGTTATACCTAAAAAATCAACAGAAATTTTAAAAAAATAAACTTGTATAACATCATTTTTTAACGTCATATTTATATAGGTTTTAGGTCATAAGTGCTTACACATTTCGCTGATTTTTAGGTCATTAGGTCCAGGCCCTAATAATGAGTATTAACTTAGCACCAGTCAGAAACTTTTGGAACTGGGACTACTGCTTTGATTGATCCTATTTAGAAATAAATAATGAAGTGCGCACGAAAGTGCATAAAAAATATAATTAAAGTTCTTTGCAATATTCTGTCACTGTTTTAGCTCTTTACTTGCATCTTTGAATATGACATCGTTCACACTGTTCACCACACAGGGAGCATATGCAGTCTTCTTTCACTTCGTGATGATGTGAGGTTGCGAAGATTTTGTGATGGAACCTATGAGCCTATCCTATTTCCAACACAGGTGGACTAACATGTTAAAATTATTTTCAGGAAAAAGTTGAGTCCATTGCCACCCCCTTATGTTTTATATAGAATTTTACTAGTTCAAAGGAATGTGCTTGAAACTGGTGTGCTCCTTAATCTGAGCCTGACCTGAGCTTCTCACTATTAGCCGACCTCATCTCTATTCCTTTTATTTATTAATTTACAATTAGCCTGTGGTAAATTTAAATATCAATATCTTGTTTTGGTCACACAGCAGCCTAACTGCATAATTTTAACAACTACGAACAATATAATTTTTACAATTGATAACAACGATTCTTTAACTGTTCTTCAAATAACAAAATCAATACAATGAAAATGACAATACTTGAATAGTTCAATTTATTTACTAATTAGCAATTCAAGAAAATAATTTGTCAATAATTCTTTAACAATACAAAAATATTCTAATACTACTTTTCATATTCATACACTTTCCAACCAGACACCTAATTTTTCTCTAAATTTTCCAACTGACCCAGATTGCTTTATTTACTATGGTAATTCATTATACATTGCTAGTCCTCTATTACATATTGTTCTGTAAGCTTTGCTGATTTGCACATTTTCCATATGAAATTGATTAGCCTGTCTTGTAGAGTACTGATGAATTTCACAATTTTTTCTTACTAAACAATCTGAATATTTTGATAATAGTTTATTTTTTAATCTAGTTAATGTTAGTACATCTCTTTTTACTTCCTTTTCACCTGATAAATATCCTAATTCTTTTAGCATATTGCTAACATTTTCATTACACTTTTTATTCAAAGCAGCTCTCATTCCTTTGTTGAAATTGATTTGTATCCTTTCAATTTCCTTTTTATTTGCTATAGTAAGAATAGCAGAACAGTAATGGGGTATCATGGGGCATCAAAATTAGTTTAAATAATAATTCCTTTCCTGGTCTTGAAATAACTTTCCTCAATTTATCTCACAAATTAACTTTCTTAGCTATTTTATTATTATATATTGAACATGATATTTAAAACTTAGAGGTTATCTATAAGGTAACCAAGATATTTGTATGTCCTCACCCATTTCCAATTTTCACCGTTAAGCACAAATGATTGTCTTCATTCTACTTTTTCCCTAAATTTATCTTGCGCATAACCATACCCTTTGATTTTTCGAACATTAACACAAAAAATTCGTGCTCAACCATTCACTAACAAAAGTTAATTCTCTATTTATATTTATCACATCTTGTACGTTATTACCATATAAATAAGTCAATGTGTCATCTGCAAACATATGGAGTTTACATTGCTTTATCACTCCTGGTAGGTCATTTGTGTACAATATAAATAGTAGTGGTCCTAAATTACTCCCTTGAGGCACTCCATGTATTATTTATTTTTCATCTGATACACTATTGTTAAATCTGACCTTCTGATACCTGTCATCTATTCTTTCAACCATTTGTGCACACAACCACTTATATTATTTCAATTTTCAACAGTAACTCCCTATCAATTGTTTCACATGCCCATCTGTAGTCCAAGAACACGGCCACTACGCCTATCATCACCCCTATCAATTGCTCATACCAATCCTCAATTACCATTTGCAATGCAGTCTCTGTGCTATGCTTTTCTCTAAATCCTGACTGGTTTTCTTTTAACAAATGGTTTTCTCTAACAGGTTTCATACACCACTGTTTCTATGATTTTTTTCAATTACTGGAAGAGTATTTATTGTGTTAAGCCAAGAACCCCAGGGTTAGTTTGAATGATAGAATCAGCATCCAGCGTTAATAATAATGGCATTGTTTGCAAACTCGTAAGTCAAAGAATACACGTTGTTATGACAACCGATCAGCAAAGTGCTTCCATGCTTGGTGTCGTAGCACTGTGCTGATGGACATAGCCCCGAACACATTATATGCAAAAGGTGTAGAGAGGGTATTGAAAGCCGTAATGTTGTAGAAGGGTGCAAGGAATCAGTCTCTGAAAAGATATTGAAGTGTACACACGTAAGCAGTTGGTGAGGTGCGAACGGATTTTCAGCATAGGCTAGGGTATTATTGAAATGATAGTGAGTCAGGAATTTATAATTTAGTTTGATAGCTTGGTATTGTTAAAATAATAGAATGGAATTGTAATTGTTAATTCTATTAACGTAGTAGTTGGAAGTTCGAATTAAAATAGACTCCGTGTTTCAAGGAGTTATATATTAGGCTAGCTCTGTAGATGGAAGGATTTTTCAATAAGTAGCTGAATACAAGTAGGTGTTTCATACAAAACATAGGGAAAGTCGAGACCGTGTGTTGATTTTATAGAAAATATTAAATCCTTTTAAGACCAAATCATTGAGGACATTCTGAAATATTTTTAATTTATTTTAATGATAGGCAAGAACACGAGAATTGGGATACCAAGAATTACATGGGCAACATTCTGCTGGTCAGCTGAGAAACCATCTAACAAGATACTGTATTAAGCTTACGAACTATATTCAAACTTGCACAGTGTTTTAATGTTCTACATTGAAAAAGTAATTCTCATGAGATCAATAGAATTTGTAATATATATATAAGAATAAATGTTAATTTTTTATTGTTGAAAAAGGCTGATGATTTATATTACTTGCCATCAATCTAATAATTGGTTTCAATCAATAGAACTTCCAGGAATTGTGATTCTGTATAGAATTACACATCCAAATGCAACAGGTAAGGAGTAATATGTCGAACCCATGCTTAAATTGGAAGTAAATTTAATAAATTAGTGTTAACATTGAGAGAATTTGTGAGCACAGAAATAACAAAATTAAAAATAGCAGAGGAAGTAATCGCCTTCATAGTATTAGATGTTTGTTGTAAATAATAACCAGATTTGGCAATAATAAAATATCAGAAGAAAAGAAATAATTTCATATTATTAGTCTAAGACCATTGCATTTTGTACTATCCTTTATTTTAGCTATAGGAATAACTGTTGATGTTTTCAGTGTGTTTGTAATCTTCCTTTGACCAAGTGATTGCATCAATTTGAGTAAATTTTTTTTTCCAATGACAGTCCATTTTTTTATCAATTCACTACTAATTCCATCAGGCACAATTGACTTAAAAAGTGCTTATTATCAAATACCAATTAGAGACGAAGACAAGCTATACACAGCCTTTGAAGCAGGTGGAAAACTCTGGCAATTCAAAAGAATTCCAATGGGAGTAACTAATGGTGTAGCAGCTTTCCAGAGAAAAACTGACGAGATTATAAAAATTGAATGCTTAGAAGGAGTAAATGCATATCTTGATGATGTTACAGTTAGTGGGAAAGATGAGAAAGAACATGAAAGAAATTTGAACCAATTCTTAGAAGTGTGTGATAAGTACAAACTCACTCTAAACAAAGAAATCAAAGTTTGGTCTAAAATCTATATGACTATTAGACTACTTAATTGAAAATAAAATTCTCAGGCCAGATCCTGATCGCCTGAAACCTTTACTGGATCTTCCTGATCCACAAAATAGCAAAGCCTTGAAGAGAGTATTAGGAATGTTTTCTTATTCAAAGTGGATCCCAAACTTTTCCCACAAGATCCACAATTTAAAAAATTGTAAAAAGTTTCATATGAACACTCTTCTAATCCAAGAGTTCTTTGATTTGAAATCTGATATTCAGAAATCTTTTGTGATGAACATAGATGATGATGTACCCTTCTGTGTAGAAACAGATGCTTCAGATCATGCTATCACTGCTATTCTTACACAAAACAAAAGGCCTGTAGCTGTCTTTTCCAGAACTCTTTCCAAGAGTGAACTGCATCACTCATCTGTAGAAAAAGAAGCATATGCAATAGTCGAAGCCTTGCGAAGATGGAGACACTACCTGATTGGTCGTTGTTTTCAACTTATTACAGATCAAAAATCTGTTTCATTTATATTTAATGCAAAACACACTGGAAAAATCAAGAATGAAAATATTATTCGATGACGTTTGGAACTTGCTGCGTATAACTATGACATAATCTATCACCCAGGAAAAGAAAATGTGGCTGCTGACGCATTTTCACGAGTTGGTAGTACAATTCATATCTTAGAGAGATTGGCTTCATTACACGATTCTTTGTGTCACCCAGGAATTATTTGAATGGCTTACTGGGTAAAATGTCAAAACCTCCCTTATACGATTGAAGAAGTGAGGAAAGTTACTTTATCTTGCAATATATGCGCTGAAGTCAAACCTCGATTTTTTTAACTACAAACACAGTGTTCTCATAAAAGCCACATCACCATTTGAACGTCTCAGTATAGACTTCAAAGGCCCAATACCATCCGAAACACGCAATAAATTTCTTCTTTCGATAATAGACGAATACTCTAGGTTTCCTTTTGCTATACCCTGCCCCAATTTATCAACTTCTCCAGTTATTGAAGCTCTCAAACAAGTTTTTGCTATCTTCAGATAGCCTGCCTACATTCATTGGGATAGAGGTTCTTCATTTATATCCGAAGAACTTAGAAACAACCTACATTCCAATGGTATAGCAACCAGTCGAACAACACCATATAATCCATGTGGAAATGGTCAAGTGGAGAGATATAACAGTATAATATGGAAAGCTATCACTCTGGCATTGAAATCTAAAGGACTAATGATGTCACAATGGAAGAAAGTGTTACAAGATGCTTTAAATGCTATTCGAGCACTACTCTATACATCTACTAATGCTACACCTCACGAAACAATGTTTCATCATAAGCGAAAATCAGCTTCAGGTGTAGCTCTACCTTTGTGGCTCACAACTCCAGGTAAAGTATTTATGAGAAAACAAGTCTGACAAAGTAAGTATGATTCGCTTGTAGAAGAAGTCACTCTACAAGAAGAAAATCAAAACTATGCTCTTATGCAATCACCTGATGGTCAAGAATCAACCGTAAACCTTCGGCATCTTGCTCCAACAAGATCATCTAGGAAAATGGGGCCGCCGTCTTATTTGGACGATTATGTTCTAAAATGAAAAGGGGAGAATGTAATGATGATGTTGTTACTATTGATACTTTGTTTATTTAGTTCACTTGGTTACTTAATGTAAAAAACATGTTCATGTTTTAAGCTTATTAAATTGTAATGAAAAACCTTTTAATTTCTTAAGGCTTTAATAAGCTTAAAACATGAACATGTTTTTTATATCAAGTAACCAAGTGAACTAAATAAACAAAGTATCAATAATAACAACATCATTATTACAATATCCTTACCAGATTACCCATACATTTGAAATGCACAACTGCTTTTTATTGAAATTCAAGGATGATATTTACTCTGTGGTTCTTCACTCATAAGTTCGTCAACTATTCAGATTATTTTCAAAAGATTAAATATTTAATATTATTATTTCTTCATAACAATTAACATTTGGATTCTGAAAATACCATTTTGCTTACAACCAGAATTCATAAGTTCTTTGGGCACTAAATGAATTGAGAATCACTGCAACTGTACCACTCTGACACAGTTCTCTCAAATTGCTTATTACTTTCGCGAAAAGACTACTACTCGCAAAATATGCCTTTTCTTACCTTGTCATTTTTGGTTATATTAACAACTCCTGCTAACGAAGAATATATGTAACCATGTCTCTCGTAAGTGCCACATCCTGGAATGTGCTCCTTGTCAGCCAGACACAATCTTTGACCTGAAAATCATTCGACAGACATGTAATACTTTATAGCTACTTCAGAAGCACTTCGTAGGAGCCCTTACTTGCCTGGAATACATATCATTTCCGAGGAATCTGATTCTGGCATTTCTTACCGAAGAAGCAAGATCTGACAACTAAAAATACAATTTTATCGAAATTGCAATACAGAATTAAATACTGGGATATTAAGACGCCTAATAGTATCGTGACAAGACCACTATGAATTCTTAATAATATAATATTATATTAACAAATTTCTCGCACACGAGTCTTCATGCTCCTATCTAACCTCAAACCACGAGCAATACAACACCGGCGCCACGGATGAAAGGCATGGTGATGGAGGTGTCAGAGTGTAGGTCTGTTTATACTTTTTCGTAACGTGGCGCGTGAGGCATGTCTTCAAGATGGAATGTGGAATGGCTTTTTACGTCTTTCTCGTTCATGCCGCTAGATGTCACATGATCGCGACCATATCAAGCAGACCAGGCAACAATCAAGACGACCGAAAAAACGCGAAAAATTGTGTCATATTCCTTAGTGAAGACACGGCTCTCGCGCGCCACGTTATGGAAATCTAAGTATACGTCTGTAGGGCTGGCACGTGTTCATTCTCGTGAGTACTCCATTTTAAAAATTGCTGCACTTCAAGGTCACAACCTGGAAGGAGAGGTAATATGTAATCCAATCGAAAGCTTCGTTAGGACTTAAAGTTTTGGTATTGGAGCTCTCGATTAAATAATAATATCATCATCCCCTCCCCTCTTCTTTCAGATTGTGACCTTGAAGTGTAGCTAAGTTTAACCCGGAGTATAGCATTAGCGCTGCGCTCCAACGGGCGGCACTGATACTAAACTGAGCGGTGGTGGGGGACCATGCCGTGGTGGGGGTGATGTCTCGACAAATATTTTTTATGTACAGTCCCTCTGGCATAATCATCTCATATATTTCAGTAATATGCATTCCTAGTGCGGCTCTCACACGACAACAATCTTTATAAATAAGGTCTCTAACGAAAGAATTTTACGGATACGTGACGAATTGCTCTTTGACTAAAAATATGAAGGATTTGTTGAAAAATAAAGACGCATCTAAATATTCATGTCAAATGCAACCCGCGACACTGGATTCCATTTTTGAATCTTTATCATTAAATAACTCCCAGAAGAAGAATTTTAGGGGTTTAAAAATGAAATTTTTGAGGCAAAAGACCTCAAAGAAACGTTCCTCACACCGTAGTATACTAGGATAAAATCTTGAGCATCATATTTTATTTTTCCTGATTCGACGCTAGAAATTTAACTCAACAAATCAGAACAATAAAGAACACACACACAACTTTAAGTAATTTTGATCTCTGATTATGGTATTAAAAATTTAAAGCTCACTTCAATGTAATCAAAGCAGGCTTTTGTGAAATTATTCTTCATTTTTGTGTTATGTACTGCAAATACCATAACAGTTAAATTTATGTTTATTTTATTTCTAAAAGTTAGGAACGACTACTGCTCCTGGCTGCCGCAATAAACGCAGGCATGCACCAGAGGCTCTTCGTTTGAATCGATTGAATTCGACATTTCAAGTTATAACGGAATTTTTAGTATGGCAGAAAATACAATATTTGAATATTACGTAACTCTTTCCAACGATGCGAGAAAGTATGTGCTATTGTAGCCAACTTTTCTGATGTAAATACACATCTTTAGTGATGGTGACATTATTCCCACGCTTTGTACCCTACAAAAATATACTGTATTTCAATATTTCCCTACTTCTAAACACAAAGTTTCAAGCACAACTGTCATCTACAAGAATCACAACTACAGTCGACTCCTTTTATAGTGAGTCACTAGTAAACGTAAGTCACTAGGATAACGTCACTAGTTTCGTTTCACTTGCATCAGAAGTAAGCATAAGAAGATTCGGTTGTAGTGAACCTGAACTTCGGCTATAGTGAACGTAGGAAATACAACGTCCTGAAAATTAATTCCCTCCTGGAAAAAATACATCGCCTCAGTGCCACAAATTCCAAAACTACACAGGTCGAAAAAAATATCATGCAAACGTCGTGTCCTGCCTGGAAACGATCTTTTTTTCCACAACAAAGATATAAAAATTCAATAAAGATATTGAAATTTTCGATTAGTGCTGTTAATGTATTTTGCTGAATCTCTATGTAAATAAATCAACCGTTATGAAGAAATGTATTTAATTTTTAAATCATCGGATACAGTGAACCTCGGATATATGAACCAAAAATGTTAGTCCCCTGAAGTTCACTATAACCGGAGTCAACTGTATAATGAATTTCACTCAAAAGTGCAGGCCTTGTTTGCATTGTTTTCAATATAATAAAACAATTATTATCAGAATCCTTGTATGAAAGCGAAAACAAGTCTGAAAAGATGCAAAATAGAGAAAACGATATAATTTTACAAAAGAACATTAGAAAGGAACATTAAAGTTTAAAAAATACTCGCATTTTGCATCATTTGCGCTTTCAATCATAACAAAGTAGGTCGGTATTCCTCACTTAAGATTACGTGTAAAATCGCTCAGAAACTCTCAAAGCTGAAGGTTGGGATTGTTAAATAATGAATAGGATTATTCGGTTTTCTTGCCTGATACTCCATATGGATTCCATTTCATAAGGATTTCATTGTTGTGGTGGTGTATTTCTACCGAAATTGCTAAACACTGGAGAAAAGGAATAAATTAATTTTTTTCATTTCAATTCAAAACATTTATCCGCCGTGTGTGAAGAAGTATAGGGAGACGCGTATTTCTAATATTACTGATTAAAGTTGGGATAATCAACATTTAGTAAGTTTAAAATTACGCTTGAGATATAATTTATAAATGAATTGATGAGTGGGAAGTGTGATTGTTGGAGTTTGCAGCAATGCTGGTGTGCGATTTATGTGCATTCACGTTACTTACTTGAGCAGAGGTGTATCTATAGTCAGCATTATGAAGGACGCGATTGAAGCTTGGAATGTTTTCTGTGAGAAGGAGAATTGGAGAATTTTAGATCAAGAAGGTAGGAGCAATATTACCAGTATTTATCATTGCAACCTGATTAATTTTGATTGCCGATACCAAAATAATATTGAAGCAAGAATATACTGGCGAACAATATTCTGCCCTATAAAAACGCCCTTGTTTTTTTCGATTTTTTCCCTTATTGGATTAATTAATCGAAACGCGGAAAAGGTGAGCATGTGATTACTTGCTCGTGAATAAAGCGTATACAAGATCAAAGGTCTCGACGACTGCAGTTTTCCCTTCCTCAAAATCACAACCGACTCTCGATACATTTCTTACGTAGCAGATGAGCGCAAGATGTCGCAGTTGTTATTTATAAACTAACGCAAATCAAACGGATTACATTAGGATGAGTTACTCGTAAATATTGTTGACAGTGTGTCATAACGATAAGTCATTCTCACAAATAGGGGCATTTTGGCGTCCCATTCTCCTGCCAAAAAAAACTACGGGACATGGACTCAAAATAAAGCACTATCAGAGGCGGCTCGTGGTCATGCCATTAGGGTGTGCAACGTTTTTCTTCTTTTTCCCACACTCTCTCTCTCCCTCTGTCTCTCTCTCTCTCTCTCTCTCTCTCTCTCTCTCTCTCACACACACATATACATTACATGCATGCATTGACACACATTTACATTAATAATGACTCACTCTCTCTCTCCCTCTGTCTCTCTCTCTCTCTCTCTCTCTCTCTCACACACACACACACGCACACACATATATACATTACATGCATGCATTGACACACATTTACATTAATAATGACAAACACAAATCATTTTATGACGTCTGATAGCATGCCGAACAATTCCATTCCATTGTCTCTTTTCAGCAATTTTTTCTGTGGCTTTTTCATTGAAATCATTGATTTCTTACGTTTCATATTTTCAACGCTATTCATTGTTAGTTGCACAAACACCCTTGACAGAAAAATAACTCTCTGATTTCGGTTTCTCAAAACACATTGAAACGTAGCCTAATACTTACGTTTACAAAATACGCTAGGGGTTTGAATACTTCGGAATGGTTCTGTAATTGCAACTCACTTTAAAACATAAGAGAATACACATATTATATTCAATTAACATTTTTATGAATGCAACACTGCACAGCAATGCGTTAGCGTTTCGCGCGCTAGTGTGAAAGCTCATTTAAGTGGAGACATATCTCACACTTTCTTCGTTCAATGTCATACTTACTTCTGTTAAAAACTTGTGCTACTCGAGTGTTATATCTTCGAGACACGTCAAGGCTTTTCCCGAGATCGCCACTGCGCCTGCGCCGTAGAAGGAGCACCGCGCGGGGATTGCTCCAATCCTCCATAAGCCACCGTTGTTCCCCCTCTTCCCCCTGCAGCCCCGGGGCAGCCAAGGACGCCGTTTCCTCGGTCGCATTTTCCCGAGTGTGCTCCCGCAGGCTTTCACGAAAGAAAGGCGGACGGACCGGCAATCGCAGCTTCCGAATGGCGCGTGTTTTGAAATAACATGTTTCGTAAATGCTCTGAGAGGACTTGTATTCCCTCTTGTTAAGAGATGTTTAAGAGAAATGGCACCGAATTAATTTGGGTGTGCACATGCGAATGTTCGAATACCCACGAGCCGCCACTGAGCACTATTCAAGCTAATTCGAGATGTCTGATTTCCTTAATAACAATGTGAAGGTGATTTAACAACGGGTCTCAGTGTAGATGGTTTCCTTTATCTTTGTTTAGACAAGAAGTTTATGTTCCATCGTTTACACCTTTAATTGTGAAAACCATTTCTAAAACTAAATGATACCTTTCTCTTTCATGTTATACTAGCTGACCCGGCGAACTCATTTCCGCCTTAACAGCCAGTCTCATCTTTTCTCGCGTCTATACTGTGTGAGAAACTTACTCTTCTTGTTGCACTGCTGTGCGATGCAAAAACGTGCGTTCTCACACAGGAACGCTGTCGAAGGGGATAAACAGTATCCTATGTCCGTCTCCTGGCTCTAAGCTTCCTGCTCACCAAATCAGTACAGCCGTTCTTGAGTTATAAATAGTGTAACTAACACGACTATATATAGATATAACGGCGAACGAAAGGCGGCTATCATTATCGCCTTCCGTTATCAGTGCGGCGTTACAACAATGAGTTACAACAGGCAACAATGACCGCTAACATGCGAAATCACGCGAAAACGTGCGAAAACGTGCAAAAACGTGCGTTCTTACACAGGAACGCTGTTGAACGGGATAAACAGTATCCTATGTCCGTCTCCTGGCTCTAAGCTTCCTGCTCACCAATTTTGAGCCAAATCGGTACAGCCGTTCTTGAGTTATAAATAGTGTAACTAACACGACTTTCTTTTTATATATATATAGATTGGATGAGTCAAAAAAAAAAAAAAAAAAAAAAAAACAAAAAAAAAAAAAAAAAACAATTCGATACCTTCGATATGCGTAATCCCATCTTGGAAACTACGGAAATGTCTTACGCCATGCATGTACTACATTTTTTAATCTTATTTCAGAATCTGTCGGTGCAGAAAACAGTAGTGCACTCTAATAGCATTAACGTAGTAAATAATAATAATAATAATAATAATAATAATAATAATAATAATATACTAATTAATTAAAAAACCGGTGTTCCTGTGAAAACCTCTAAAAATACGGAAAATGTTTATAATATGTCATTGATACGCCATACCAACAAAACTGAAATATGTCATCGCTCCCATCTCCCCTGATGCATCATCGTTCTTTTTTTTTTTTTTTTTTTTTTTTTTTTTTTTTTTTTTTAAATTAGTTGCGTCTACACCTTGACGCAACGCGTCTCCAAGCCCCTTAAGGGGCGTTGAGCGCTTTGCACTGGGGAGTAATCCTCCATTAATGTGCTTTACTTTACATATTTGTCAAGTCTCGTCACGTCGCAGTCAGTCGGTGCCTTTTATCCCTTCGGCCAGGGCGCTCGACACCGTTAGATCCTGGGGTTCTTGGCCGGTCACCCAATCACGAACCCGTGAGTCTCGAATTCGCTTAACCTTCGTGACTTCACGGTGCGTAGTAAACGCATTCGGCTAGCGCCGCCGGCTTCATTATTAAATATTGTATCTTTGTATGTCATTATGACAACAGAAATAAATTAACGCCCTTCAGAAACCTCATGAAAAGAGTGCTAGCCTTTTCCGGTGTGCGATCCCTGGTTCGATTCCCGGTAGAGGAAAAACAGAGCTAAAGAAGCTTACTTCTTTTAAGCTTAAGCTAAAAAGCTTACTTATCTTTCCAATTCTTTGCCAATTGAACATGGGGTCCCACAAGGTTCGATCTTAGGTGCTATCCTCTTTCTGATGTACGTAAACGATATGCCCTCATCTATTAAAAATGGAAGAACAGTTCTGTTTGCCGATGACACGAATATTCTTTGCAAAAAAGAAACAATAAATAGTACAATTTCAGAAGTTTCAAATTGGTTTTGTAATAACAAATTAATAGTTAACGAAAGATTCTAAAAAAATCGTCTCCTTTTTATAGCAGTGTAACGAAAGAAAAAAAGGCAAACCATAAATGCCAGATACGGTGATGGGACCACGTCACGCCCGCCAAATGTCACCATCAGCCTGAGGCGTGGACAATCAATCAAAACAGTCCCAGTGCGGGGAAATATCGCTAGTTGGCAAAAGTAAGATTAATCCGGCGCTAACATGGCAAATACATACGTAGGTACACACATACATAGACAATGATTAATTTGTGCCCGCGGGAGATTATACTATTGTACAAGGCGAAGAAAGAATAATTTTAACAGGACATATTTGCGAAAGTAACGGCGTGAACAAATATTTTCAAACTTCCATTCTATACCTCCAGCAATGATGCAAAATTGGAAGTGTTAAATTTCTTGGAAGAAAAATTGCATGTGACTGCAAGAGTTGTAGAAGTTATCTCTATTAAAGAAAAAAGTGGCACAATACATTGCCAAACTTGAAAATATGGACAACAAACATGAGATAATGAAAAAAACAACTATGAGCAGCCAGGTATATATAAGCCATAATCGCACAATGAAGGAAAGAGAAATGAAAAAGATATCAGAAGTTCCCAATAAAGAAAAAATGGTAAATCAGTTACAGTCGGCTACAAGAAAATTACTTTACATGGCGTAACCTACAACTAGGAAGATGAAGCTGGTGAATTGAAAAATTTTAAAATAGTTAACGGGTTAGATGATTCAGCTGTACTCTCGCGCCACACGGAAAAGCACTCTTAAAGCAACCACAGGAAATCTTCCTTCCGCAACCACTGAATATAGTTATAAGTGTCTTTATAATATAGTTTTCTGGAATTTACGTGGCTTTCAAAATACATGCAATTTGACGTAATAAAATGTATGAACTCCTTTTTTTCCTCAAGATAATAATGAATCGACCGACATTAAGATACTCTTGACCCACACTTCTGATAACTCAAAGTTCACTAAGATAGAGAGTATGTAAACGAACATGTGGTCCTAAGCTTTCGCATACTGTCACAGGACAATTCTTCAGTCAGTCACTTT
The DNA here is from genome assembly GCA_011170035.1 of Teleogryllus occipitalis. Taxonomy (NCBI): domain Eukaryota; kingdom Metazoa; phylum Arthropoda; class Insecta; order Orthoptera; family Gryllidae; genus Teleogryllus; species Teleogryllus occipitalis. The sequence goes on from BLKR01005483.1 coordinate 76,603, forward strand.
CTACTTATTTGATGCTTGTAAACGTAACAAGATAGAAGGCCAGTTTCTCAGATTTAACTGTACAGTAAGTATCTCGTTTTGGTGAAATGTTGTCCAATAAAGTAGTTTAAACTTCTGTAAATTGAAAGATCGGAGGTTATTAGTTTTAATTTTTTTTGCTAATTTTAAGTTTGCAAATGTGTCGTTGTCTAGTGATAAAATAATTGATCTTAAGAGAAATGTATGATACGTTTCTTATTCGGATCTTTCTATAGTCAACACCTCAATTGTAATGAGCGTCTTTGTTTGATTTCTCTAGAACATTCCACCATGTACCTGTACCCATCAAGAACATTGCTGCTGGTAGCAGTGTCGTTTCTCCTAGTTATGGGCACCACCTCTCAGGCATCAGGACAAAGGGAAATTCCGGCAACAGCGCAGACCCTCACGGATTCTGTTGCAAAAGATGAGTTGGGTGCTGCTCAGATCCGCGCAATCGTGCGTGCCGAACTGCAGGCGTTGCTCGACTCCCCGTCCGCGCCCCCCTCGCTGTCCCCCCGCCGCTGCTTCACCAGCCCCCCCGCGCCGGCCATCCAGGTGGCAACCTTGCCCCAGGGTCTCTCGCAAGAGGAGGTCCAGGACGGGGACTACCTGCACGCGGCCGCGGCGCGCGACGACGCGGACGCCCTGGTGGCGCTGCTGCGCCGCGGCGCTCGCCTCCAAGAGCGCGACGCGCACGGCGACACGGCGCTGCACGTGGCGGCACGCGAGGGCGCGCACGCGGCCACGGCCGCGCTGCTCCTCTGGGGCGCCGACGCCCGCACGCGCGGCGCGCTGCTCCGCACGCCGCTGCACGCGGCCGCCGCACACGGCCAGCTGGAGAGCGCGCGGCGGCTGGTGGAGGCGGGCGCGCCGCTCGGCGCCCGCGACGCCCGCGGCGCCACCGCGCTCGCCCTCGCCGCCCGCCTCGACAGCCCGGCCCTCTTGGAGTGGCTGGTGGAGCGGGGCCCGGCGGTGGAGTGGGCGGAGTGGGCGGACGCGGAGGGCGACACGGCGCTGCTGGCGGCGGCGCGGGCGGGGCGGTGGGCGCGGGCGGGCTGGCTGGCTGCTCGAGGGGCGTCGCCCGCGGCGCGCGGCCGCGACGGCGTGTCGCCGCTGGTGCTGGCGGCGCGGGGGGCGGGGCCGGGGGCGCTGGCGGCGCTGGAGGCCATGCTGCGGGGCGGCGCGCTGTGCGACGCGGGGGAGGTGGCGCGCGCGCTGGCGGCGGCGGCCGGCGCCGCGCAACTCTGGGCCATCGCGCAGGCGGCTCCCCAAGAGGTGAATGCTAATCTTTGAGCTGGTCATGCGTTGGATCGCTAGGCATTGCCAACACGCGAGTGGGCAATGGGGAAATTAGCAGCGTGTGTTCGCGAGGGACGGTACACAAGTTTCAACCTTAAACAAAATTACGAAAATTTGGTAACTATTTACTTGACACTTATTACGAAAATGCGTTAATTATTTACACGGAAAAAAATTAATTTAAGGTGATATTAAATCGTTCTCGAAACTTTTGCGATATGATGCAAACAAAATATTTTGTTTTACGAATATATAAGTATTTGTGCGTGAAACATTAGCTATTTTTAATACACAATGATTTTAAAAAACTCAAATTTTGTCTTAATTTTTTCCATGTTTAATTATTAGACGCTTAAAAATAATAGGTCATAAGACCGAAAGAAAAACATTTTTCGAAAAATGTAGAAATTTACCATTGCAAGAATTACAAATCGTGAAGACATTTTTCCCTTCGAGAAATTTGTTTTAGATTTTTTAATAAATTCATAAATATTTCTTGAAAAACTAATGGTTTTCATGACACTTGGTGGAAGTAAAAGTATTTTCGATTAGTGAGACTCGGGGGGCATACCAAAAGTTTTTCTCTCCTTATTGTCAATTACCCAACATTTACTCAAATTAAGACTAGTTACAGCAGCATATATTTTCGCGCGGTATTTCTGACTTATGGACTTTACAAAAAAGCTGAAAGATTAACAAAAATGAGACCTGCTCCATTCTTTTATGTTTTATGTATTCTATTCATGAAAAGAGTAATGGTGTTAAAACAACATACTTTCTCGCCCCTTATTAACGGTTATGTAATAATATTAATATTAACACCGCATATTAACATAGCCTTCACAATTAATACGGCGAATATTGAAGGGTCATTAGAAACCACGAAATTTGCTACCACTACGACGGCGCCCACTTCTTCGAACTCAGAAAATTGTTCAACATTTGAAAACGTGTATCTGTATGACAGTATATTAGACCTTCATTCAAAAGCGCTCTATATGAGCGCTTTTCCTAAGGATGAGCCAAAGTGACAGTGCTGGCAACATAACTGAAGGTTCTGTGGTCGTCGTGCCCTTAAGCACATTACACTCCCTTCCTGCATTCGTTCGTTTCCAATTGGCTAACCTGTAAATGGCTTCGACACTTCCTTTTGTGGTGTCCTTGTCCAACAAACATATAGTGTGCCGCAAGAAATAATTGATATTAGGAAGTGCAGTGTAATGTGCTCTTCTGTAAAAATTCTTTTTTTTCTTTATATTTTACATTGAATTTACTTTTTGTGTGATAAATATTATGTTTATTTTAAAACCGAGACTTGAATGCGAGATGCGTACCGGTGCATGTATTTCCGGGTTAAAAATATTTTTATTTCTATTTACATTCGTGGCAGTTTTCTTTTACTGATAGTGAGAGCATGTTAAGAGATTTTCCACATACGAAATTAAAGTTTAAATATTTTCTGGACTTACGTGCGTGCATATACCTCAGCAAAACTCTTAGACTTCTTCATAGGGATGTTTTCACAGGAGCCATTAGCACTTTACGAAGGGGCGTAGGGATACTTCTCTGAAATACATGTGATGTTCACTTGTTTTCGCGAACTGTCACTTTGGCTCATCCTTAGGAAAATCGTTCTATATTATTTAGGTACTTCGAACCATAATTGTATTATTTCACCGCTGTTCAAATATTTACAAAAACTATTAAATGCGCCTTCTTTACACCACGCATAACACGGTTACGCATGCAAGCTATGGCAGATATCTCCCCAGGTTTC